>ML815048.1:69838-87490 GCA_009831015.1 Picea engelmannii | reverse complement strand
GTATAAAGTAACAAAGTGTTTCTGCTTCTAAAGAAAGCTTACCTGTTTATGTAAAAGGATTGGGTAGGGTGTTTGCAATGTCACTCCCAATTCTTCTATATGAAAGCACTTTTGATTTCTTCCAATCCTCCTGAAAAATTCCCGGTCCCCAAACTGGGGTTTAATATAAAATAATAAATTACTGGCTGTATCAAAATTCTGAATAGAAACTCCCTTGTTTTTCAAACCAAAAAATGCATCTTCTTACACTTGTCCTTAAGAAAATAAAATGTTTTGATTCTTCTTTATTAATACACATTCCATTTATAATTAGAAGAGACGTCCAATCCCAAGTGCTTCAAAGGAATACTTCTTCTGTTTTCTGGCCTTTCAAATGGATATGGATTTTATCTGACTTTTTATCTCTTACACCAATTACCACTACCTTTGTTTTACCTGCAATGTTTAACTAATTTTTTAAGCAGTCTTTTTTTGCTAAAATGCTCAGTGATTATTCTCGTGTTGAAAGCTAGCATGTAAGATGTTTCAGATTTTGGCTACGTACACTATGTTGAATTGCTAGCTGTATCTTCAAATGCCCATTCGCAGCTTGATAGCTTAAGTCATACAGGGTGCCGTTTGGATCAAATTGAAATATTGTGTTATATAGGAATATCCAACTGTTGTATTGTCGAAAAGAAAACAGCACAAAGAACAGAAGATGACCAGCTGGCCCAGCCCAGTGTTAGGCCGCATTAGTAAGTTCCATCCTCCTTTGTCTAAAGGAAGCATCTTACAAGCTAGATGAGGCTATCATAACCACATCGATTAACTCTTTATTGACTATTTTCACCTTGCCTGCTATGGACAAGTTCTTGCAGGCATTTAATTCTTTTACAGCCGTGTTCAAACCTAGTTTCACATCTTCCCAGGAGAAATATCCAATCCAAGATCCCTTTTCTTGTTAGAAACTATAGCACATGTTCTGTTCTTCCATCCTAGGATTGATATCACGATCCAAGTATCTGAAGAAGCAAGAGCTATCAAAATGGTGATGGACTGGTTGGGATTTGGCCAAAAATTTATCCAAAGAATCAAGATGTTTTTTCAATAAGCTTCAGCTAGAATTGTGGTTAATGGCAGTCTCATCCAACCTTTTGGTCTATAGCAATTTCTTCTGATGAATTTCTCTTCCTGGTAATATTTCCTAGTGACAAGGAGGAAGTCCATGCCATCAACATCTTGCATAAAAGCTTTTTCGTATACACTTTTGGAATTAAATACTGGTTCTTATTCCACAGTATACTTTGTTCTTTCTGGCTAACAATATGCTGTTTGACAATTTATATTAAATGGTAATCACTGCATATAACGCAAAGTGTTGGTCATATTTTTTCATGCCTGCTGACACTTTGATGCCTGTTTTGTTTTAGATGGATACCTTTCTCTTCACATCAGAGTCTGTAAATGAGGGACACCCTGACAAACTTTGTGATCAGATTTCTGATGCCATCTTGGATGCTTGCTTGGAGCAAGATCCTGAAAGCAAGGTTGCATGCGAGACCTGTACGAAGACAAACATGGTAATGATCTTTGGAGAAATCACAACTAAAGCTAATATAGACTATGAGAAGATAGTAAGGGACACCTGTAGGGGAATTGGATTCGTATCAGCAGATGTTGGATTGGATGCAGATAATTGCAAGGTATTGGTGAATATTGAACAGCAAAGCCCTGACATTGCACAGGGTGTCCATGGCCACCTTACTAAGAAGCCCGAAGAGATTGGTGCAGGGGATCAGGGCCACATGTTTGGGTATGCTACAGATGAGACTCCAGAATTGATGCCTCTTACTCATGTCCTAGCGACAAAGCTTGGAGCAAGGTTGACTGAAGTAAGAAAGAATGGAACTTGCTCTTGGTTGAGACCAGATGGAAAAACCCAAGTTACTGTTGAGTATAAAAATGAGGGAGGGGCAAGGGTCCCATTAAGAGTTCACACTGTGCTCATCTCTACTCAACACGATGAAACTGTTACCAACGATCAGATTGCAGCTGATCTCAAGGAGCATGTCATTAAGCCGGTTGTTCCTTCTCAATATCTAGATGAAAATACAATATTCCATTTGAACCCATCTGGGCGTTTTGTGATTGGAGGGCCTCATGGCGATGCTGGTCTCACTGGGAGGAAAATAATTATTGATACATATGGTGGTTGGGGTGCTCATGGTGGAGGAGCCTTTTCTGGAAAGGATCCCACCAAGGTGGATCGTAGTGGTGCCTACATTGTTAGACAAGCTGCCAAGAGTGTTGTTGCTGCCGGGCTAGCACGCCGCTGCCTTGTGCAGGTTTCATATGCCATTGGTGTACCTGAGCCACTTTCTGTGTTTGTTAACACATATGGAACTGGAAAAATTCCAGATGCTGAAATCCTGAAGTTGATCAAAGAAAATTTTGACTTCCGCCCTGGCATGATTTCTATCAACCTTGACCTAAAACGGGGAGGTAACATGAGGTTCCAGAAAACAGCTGCGTATGGCCATTTTGGTCGGGAGGATCCTGATTTTACTTGGGAGACTGTAAAGGTCCTTAAGTGGGAGAAAGCTTGAAACTGTGGAGTAATAGGCAAGAAGATTTTTCTAAAGCAGACCACATGTTTTAGGGTTCATTAGGGTTCACTATTTTATATCTTTGGCAAATCTTGAATATGCCAGTAATCTCAGTTATGGGTTTCATATTTGATTCTTCAAATTTTGAGTGTTATAGTGTTATTTTTCATGATAATCAGAGATCATTACCTTTCTCATCTATTAAAAAATACAAGTGCAATCTATGGCCTCATTATGTCGGGTGTAGATTTACTAAATGGCTTATTGTTCTACATGATTCATTGTGGTAGTCATTTTATGTATTGAAGGTGATCTCTACTTTCTCTCTCTTGCATTACTATACTATGCTTCCCCATATGTGRCAGCTAAGTTAAACTGACCCTGAAATGTATGCATTTCCACTAAATTTATGCTTTCTATTTAACTTTATCATGATTTGTAAGTGCAATGATCAGTGGTTGGAAAGTTTCCTGTTTTCCTTCTCTAGCTATATTGGTTTAGTTTCATGTTACTACAAAAATCCCATCCATAGATAAGGAACTAGCAAATCTACATAATGTTGCATTCTCAAACATTTTAAACAACAATCCGACCGAAGAATTACCTACAGAACTAGTGAATCTTGCAAATTTATTGGAAGTGAATGCCTATTATTAGAGAAGTTTTGAAGGTAGAATTCCCAGAGAAGGTATGCTCAGCAGATTGGACAAGATTGCATTCGAGGGCACTGAAGGATTGTGCAGAGTTTTGTAATAATATTGGTTAGTTTTCCTTTGTCAAGTTATATGGGGTATGTGATGGAGGGGCATCTCTGGCTTTGTAGCTATTTCTTACATTTTCTTAGTTTTGGTTTTATTTCGTGATTTAAAAAAATTGTAAATGTAGTGAAATATTTATTGTCCTTAGTGAATTTTTGTCAAGTATTGGAATATGAAGCATTATATTTGAAGTACGAACAGTGAGGGAGGTTTTAAGGCTAAAAGCCAAGGAGCACAAGCATAAATATGAAGTTTGTGAATGAGCAAAGGGCCTTTGGCTATCCTTTAATTTGGGTTGTGAAGTGTGGATGGTTATAGATTCCAAATCCCCGTGTAGAGGTTCTAGAAATTTAATGAAGGTTTGAGAGCTTGGCCAATTTATTTAATAAATAGTGTAGATTTTTTGATGGATATGGATCCCATAGATCTGTGCATAGGCTTTGTGAATGTAATGGAGGCCTGAGAGCTTAGCCAACCTTTTCAATAAATAGTGCAAATTTGATGTTGTGGTAATTATGTGGTTATTTCTAGTTAATGGTTTATTATTGTGGTGTATTTATAATTTGTTTTCAATTGAGTTGTAAACTGTGACGGTTCTATATTCGATACTGGAATTGAATTTATTTATAGCAATTATGGAGACATTCTGCTGTGTGTGAGAGATATTGATGGGGGCCATGGCCTCGTTGCATCAAATGGTATCATAACAAGTAGAATCTTGGGGGATTGGGGCAATTTAGCCAAAAAAGAAGGGAGCTGGTAGAATTGTTACCATGAGAAAAGGGTGGATTATGTGAAACAACAATTGCAATGAAAAGAGTAAAGATGTAAATGATTTTAATGAGGGTGTGATGGTCAGTAGAGTTATTTGAATGAGTAAGTGAAACACATCTCCAGTGGTCAGCTTGGGTAGACATTGTAAGAGGAGATACAATTCCAATCTTGAATAGCATTGGGCAGAGGTCAGGGAAAATGAGGTATTGCAGAAGACATAATTGTTGGAAGAAAAGAAATTGCAATAATGTTGCAGAAAATGATGAAGAGAATGGAAGCCATAGAGTTGGCTTAGTGGAGAAAATTGCCAAAAAACACGTATAGTGAAGATAAGAGTGATATAGAAGATGTAGAGAGTGTGGAGTAGCACCAAATGGAAACGGAGATGCTATAATTTTCTAGAAATGCAGATCTGAAAAGGGTGGAGTGGAGTGGATAGAAAGCACTCCAAAATATTTTGAGTGCAATGAGATTAAAGACCCTCGGAGAGTGAAAATTGCCCATGGAAGATTGAAAAGCTATGCATATGATTGGTCACATTAGTTGAAGAGGGACATAAAATGGAGAGGCAAAGACAAAATCTAGAATTGGGAAAAGATTATCACCAAATTGAAAAGTTGTATGTAAATTCTTATTATACTTTGAAGATGAAGAGAAGATTAGAGAAATTGAAGTAGAAGAATAATTTGAAGAATTTTTTAGTGTGGCCATGAGAGTTGATTTTGTACGAGATAGTGATGAAAAGATCATATTGATTGTAGACGGATTGAATCTATCCTTTAAAAGGAAGATAAGTGCAAAGAAGATGTTGTCATTAGAAGAGGCTTATCATTTGGCCTTGAGAATTGAGAAGGTGTAGATGAAGAGAAAGCATGAAAGCAAGCAATGCGAGGATAAAGAAAAATAAATTCTTCTAAATGTGGTTGCAAAGAGTATTGCTTGTGAAAGTGGGGTGCATGTTGTTGAGGAAAATGATGAAGAAAGTGTGTGAAGTGTATGTTGTGGATAGCATTCTGAAGGAGAGTGTTGAAGAAAGATTTGCAGCAAAAGATTGCAAGGAAAATATTGAGGTAAAAAAGTATCTGCAACAAACTCAAGAAGTAGCAACAAAGTTGCAAGAGAGATATTGCAATGGTGAGTGAGTGTTGTTGCAGCAAAAGGTGGTATTGTAAAAGATAGTGGTCTTGCAATGGTGGATTTGCAAGGAGATGATGTCACTGCATATGCAGCATGGAAGAGATGCAGATGGGAATATTTGATTCCCATAATGTTCTGTGTGGCGACTTTGTTGCATGTGAAGTTGAATGTGTAGTGAAAGAAAAAGTGGACTTGACCAAAGAAATATGTAGCAATTGCAGTAGGAAGAGTTGATGAGAGTGAAGATGTAATAGTTGCAGCAATAAGAAGAGTTGATGAGAGTGAAGATGTAGTAGAGCAGTGGAAAGAGGAAAATGATTGCAATAGAGGAATGGTTGCAAAAATAGAAAAACAAAATGAGGAAATGCTTGAGCAACAAACGTTGGTGTAGTTTGTTGAGACAATGGTAATGGTGCAGAAGAGGGAGAGTGGGGAGGTAGTAAGCACCATCGAGAGGGAGTAATTTGAGGTGGTGAACCCCATTGGACGAAATTTGCTCTAGTTGCTAGAGGTGGACAAGTTGCAACAAGTAGTAGAAGAGATGATGGTATTATTATGAAGGTGAACTAAGCAAGAAAGATGACAAAGTTGAGAATGATATGAGTTGCCTACAGTTGCAAAATGCAAAGGCACATATTACAAAGAGAAAGGAGAAGGATGTTGAACGTAGAGTGTCAAATGATGAGTGGTTCAAAGTGTAGAATAGGCAAAAGAAGAAAAGAAAGAAAAGATGAAAACATTCAATGATTGTTGATTTATCAACAATTCAGTGAATAAGATGTTCACATTTTCCAACCGGGGTAGTTTGATGCAGGAGCATTCTTGGCATTGTAGCTATTCTACATGTTTTCTACATTTGCTTAATTTTTGCATCGAGAGGCACTCTACTGCCTAGTATGGCGAAGATGTTGAAGTGTTATGTTAAGTTATGTTATAATTATAATAACGAAGTCCGCTCAATTAAAAATAATAATAATAATATTTATAAAAATAAAGTCAACTTAATATATGGAGGTCCTATTAATTACTATAGTTTAGTATATACTTAATTTTTAATATATTTAAAAAAATAAATATTTTAATATATATTAATATATTTTATAATATTAAAAAATATATCAATAAATTAAAAATATATATATTGGTTTGAATTAGTTATAATTCCATTTGTCCTATCTTCAATTAATAGATCACGAAAACAATGCAGTGGTTAAAAGTATATGGAGGTCGTAATGTATTATAAATTATATTAATATATTAATATTTTTTAATTCTTTAATATTAATGTATTAAAATAGCCATTCAAACTTTGTATTTGTGTTTGCACTTCTTGGCTTTGGGCCTTACAACTACACTAATTGTTCAAATTTCATATACAATGTTTCATATTCCAATGGTTGACAAAGATTCACCAAGGGCAATAAATATTTTACTATATTTTTAATTATTTTTAATCACGAAATACTAAATAGAACTACCAATATAGATTCATCTTAACCCGGGATCTATCAAGTGTCAAGAAAGATCAAATCTCTCGAAATGAGGTAGTCACATCAGTATACCAAATAATTTGCAGACAATCGTGAGGTAGCCGCATCAGTATGCCAAATGATTTGCAAGGACTTGTTAAAACCAAGCTTTTGAAATTCAAATTGATTTGACAAGTCCTTTTAGCTATTTTTGACAAAACCTCTAGTTTTGGAGTTCCTCTGTTTAAAGTTTATGGAGCTGAATACCCAAGCTATGATGAAGCTTTGTGGCCTCTTTGGTAAGAGCACGTGGATTCATAGTTTCTTTGTTAAGATTTTTATAAATTTTGGGGATATGCTTACCATGAAACTGTAAAATCGCCATTCATAAATCGCCTCCCGTAACCACACTACTTGCACTTGCAGGCTGCTTTTATCCTATACAAACTCGAGTAAAAAGGCCTATGAAATTAGTGCTTTTTTTTTTTTGTGTGTACAGCTTAGAGTTTAGAATAATGAAAATGTAAATTTTCTGTTTTTTGAAAAGTTTGTCTTTTCAAGTTCTTGTTATTAATGGTTAAGAGCATGTGTTTCCTTTTTGAAGGTTATAGGTTCAAATCTAGAGGGTACAGGGCATGTATACTTCCATAGACTTTAGTATTCAGGAAAGATGCCCTTTATCCCACAAACAAAAAGATCTTATACACCAATTTATTGTCTGACTTGACCAAAACCTTAAAAATAAATTATTATTATAATATCTTTGAATTCAAACATATTCCACCATGCTAAATATCATAGAAATTTAACATTTAGCTTTGATCTGTAGTGGCATGTTCACCACTATGGTCATTCTTTTTTCTTGTTGCTCTTGCATTTTGGTTGGTAAACTGTGACATTATATACTTTGTTTAACTTTTGATGTAGATAATGTTTGTGTTGTTTTATCTATGGTGATGTCTCCCATATTATGTAGTGTTGGTGAGAAACTAAACAGAGTGAACCCTTAAGTATAAATATATCACTTCTCTGGTCTCTTATTCAACGATATTCTGCTGCCCAACTAGTAAATGATAAAATTCTATTGATTATACAAAGATAAAACAGTGCACACCAGTGCTTTTCGAAAACGCTGGAATTCCCAGTTGCACTGTCTGTGATGCTGTAACGAAAGTCCTAACTCGACCTGCTCCGCTTAAAGAACCCGATGTTACAGTTCAATTGTAATATTAAATGTGATCAAAACCAGGGCATTTCCTCACCTCTCTGCGGCTCCCATAGATCTTATTCATTCATTGGTGATGAATTCTTGTTGTCAGCGATCTCAGAAAAGTGCTAAACTTCTATTGCAACATGGTTTGTCTTATAAATTTATTTCAATGAAATTATAGAGAGGTCCCATTCAATGTTTATTAATGCTGCTAAATCTCTTTTCCTTGAATTCAAGTAGAAACAACCACTGACAAATAACATGCTCGAGTTCTGTCATAACTGCAGTGCAATGGGTAGTATACCAATGGTCACATGTAGAGAACTGTTTACTAAGTTTACCGGTACACACAATTGTTGCCCAAATTTTTTTTTAAATGCTGACGTGGAGTATCGAATGGATGAAATAAAACCTCCCACTAAGTACTTGGTTCATTATTGGTAATGATTAGCCCATAATGAATTCGAATTATTCCAACAAATTGATGGTGTAAGCAATAAAGGGCATTGTTACCACATTTCATTATGGAGTGGGCTAACTCTGGAGCAATATTTTCTTCGGAGTTATTTTTTCGGCAGGTTTTTTGGTGGTCTGCTTTTAAATTTCTGGCCAATTCAGAACTCTTATATATTTTCTTAGCATCTGGGTTGGTTTAAAATGGGGCAAAACCCTTGGGGTAAGGTTATGAAATGCATGGAACTTTGATCCATGCAAAACTCAAACTACACCTAAAAATTTCGCTGGATTCATGTCCTTTTTTTTTTACCTGAAAAGTGGAACTCGGGAGGGAAGATTGCTCCCCAATCAGCCTACTCCCTTCATTATTGGTAATGAATGATTAGGGCATAATAAATTCAAATTATTTCAACAAATTGATGGTGTAAGCAATAAAGCCCATTGTTATCACACAATCTAGCACTTTAGCGCAGAGCCTTCATAAAACACCAAGATTAGTGGAACATCGGAAGATGTCACCACTGTCACCTAGGCAACAACTTTCCTCTCTTTAGTGAAGGAGTAAATCCAATACAAGGGAAGCTTCCCTAGTAGCCTCTGAGAATCACTAGACAAGACACAATCAATTATAAGGCCTCCCGGGTAGCTACTCAATCTACCACCAATGAAATAATGTAAACAAGGCAAAGATTTTCAGGTGGGGATCTAGGTCAATTAAGGAGGATTTCCAAGTCAATTTTGGGTTCAAGAGAGTCCCCAAACACTACAAAAGAATTAAAAACTAAAGATTGTTGTAAAACTTAGAAGAAAGATATTAAATTACACCGGGAGAACAAGTTATTACAATAGCAATAAAATCAGTCCTTGAATAAATAATCAACCAATGAAACAAAAAGCAATAAAATCAGCCCTTGAATAAATAATCAACACTGAAAATACTAATAGTGAGTTAAACTAGAATTTAATTAACACTGAAAATACAAATCAACAAATGCAATTTAAGAATAAATAATCAACCAATGAAACAAAAGGGCTAAATAGTGAGTTAAACTAGAATTTAATTAACACTGAAAATACAAATCAACAAATGCAATTTAAGTTTTAAGATGATATTTGAGTCAATAATATGCATGAAAAGTCAAAATGTCTTAGATCTTTATGGCTGAAAATGATGTTATAAAACCCCAATTTAACCCTAAAACAAATAAAAGAGAATAAATTTCAGTAGGGTGATATATAGACATTGTACACTACTAACCCTAGAAGATCCTCTTAGTATGTCAGTAGATTTTCAAAGACAGTTCAAGGGAAGGTTCTTCACTAGTAACCTTCCCTTGAAGGAGCTTTAATAAGAAGGGCTTATTCAAGAAAGATCCAAGAGAATGCTCAACCAACACTAGAGAAACAACATTACACTTACATACATTCATAAACAAAACCACTCAACTCAAGTATTCTTTCATCCATCAAAACTTTAGCAATGAATATTTATGAAGTAGCAAAGGCATCCACAAGCATCCATCCCAAAAAGTCTCTCTTACTAGTCATCCATAACACTTTTCATAAGAGAGAAAGTAGTAGTAGACAAGTAGTAATGAATCTCCACAAGTAGCCATGATTTGCAAGTGAGAAGTGCTTCTCTTATTTATATGAGAGATATGTTAGAATATGATGGATGTGCTTGTTTTACCATAGACAATATCACTATTGTCACCCAACCATAGGCCGGAGCAACCTTTTGAGCACCTTAACCTTGACGGAGAATCACTATGGAAGCAAACCCTATGCTAGATAGCCAAACAAAGGGTAGTGCACCTTTCTCCAAGGATAGCGTAGCAAACAAGAGTTGATCAGATAGTCCAAACCATAACCAAGGGATAGTCCAAGCCAAAACGTAATCTGCTAGCTACAGCCACTGCAACGACAACTTCTCCTCCAAACTTGCGCACAAACTGGCTATCTGCAGTGCGCACAAGTGAGCTCTGCAGTTTCGAGAATGCCTGCCAGAATGAAGACTAGCCTCCTGTATTTATACTAATTCTGGCTAATTACCTGGGCCAACTTCTCATTCTGGGTGCCTATTTACTCAGTGTATAATATTTCTTCTGGCCGACTTCTTCTCTTGTAGGTTAATAACCTAATACAAATTATCCTCTTGAGCTGACTTGTCTTCTAGGGTTATTAACCAACTCATTAGGGTTTCTTCTTGCTTCCTGAAATATTCTATTCTCGTTAGGTTTACACGTGAAGGTAAATACCTCCCGCAGCTACCATAATATCAACACTCCCTCCTAGCTAGGGAGGTATTACAGGTAATGGTATTGAGCACAAACATACCATTCACCTAGTAGCATCAACATAGTTGTATAGACTATCTCATGACTATATCATGAGCACCATCATCACCATCAATGTCATCAGCTGCATCATCTCTCGAGACCATACTCCATCTGAGTAATTAGACATGATGTTGGATAAGTCACTCACTCCATAGAGTGACACGAGAGCCATTCTTCTAATCCGAACATATGTCCTAGAAGAATAAGTGTTATGAACCATTTTCCGTCTGGGAAATCTCTGTCCATTGATCATCCATCTAGCTGATAATCATTTCCAATACTGTTGATAGTCTTCAAGGCAATCAAAACAATATCATTCAATAGAACACAACTGTGTCTATCCATAGTAGTACACAACTACAATCCAGTGGTACACTACCACACCAATTATACACAGGTACTTGATCAGTGACACATAGTCACAAACAGTGGAACACATCCACCACAGTAGTATACATCTACTGTTTAGAGACATACAATATTCATAACAAACATTTGATATCAACCTGCATAGAAACAATGTTATGATATAAACTGAATCACCTGGGCCGTTCTTCCACTCACATCTGTGAGATCTGGAAGAGTATCTGCCCTCAAAAGGTCAAACATCAATGATGAGCTATCTGGACTATTCTTCTTAAGCAAGGAAGAATAACTGTCATGATTTCTGAGCTTGGACCATTCCCCACCCTGGGCCACTCCTCCGACACTAAACAAAGTGTAACCTGGAGAGAATGAGTCTTCCCTAAGGAATGCATGTCCTGATTGTTGAACCTGGACCATTCACCTATCTGGGCCATTCCTCCAGCACTAAACAAAGTGCAACCTAGAGAGAATGAATCTACCCTAGGGAATGACTGTCCAGACCATTTCCTAAGGAAATGATTGTCCTGCACCAACCTCCAAAATGGACCATTCTTTGAAACTGCTCACAACTGTGAGCTTCGAAAGAATGAATTGTCATCGAGGTGGACCAGTCTTATTGATTAACCATCAAGAGGAGAGACTGTCCTAGACCATTCCCCATGTTAACCACAATGGGAAATCGATGTCTATGGTACATCAACAATCCATGGAACTATTTTCATTACAAAAATGACCATTCGATCTAGACCATTTTCCAAACTGAAAAATGCCTATTCGTTAGAAATCTCAAACCACTTTCCGAACTGGAAAGGAACTGCTCATCCTGGACCATTTTTCAAACTGAAAAATGACCATCCATAAATCAATAACACATCAGTGCTCCCTCCCAACCTGGGAGTCATCTCTTCCTTTTTCAATAGGGAAGTCATCTCCACGAGCTCCAGCTTGAGTACGCAAACTCTTTCATCTTGGATAGAGGCATTACCAAAATGTCTGCTTATCTGCTCATTTGTGGATATATATATATATATATATATATTGGAGAACCACTTCTCTTTTCTTGACTTCATCATGGAGAATGTAATGCTTGATCTCAAAGTGCTTTGGTCTTTCTGGAACACTGGTTTTCTCTAAAGCCTTCATATAGCTCTGATCAATATAGTGTGTCATTATTGGATTCATCTTTTGTTCCCCATTAGCTCATAACATCGTGGAAAGGCTCAAACTGAAACATATCCATGTGGCACTTCTTTTGTCACCATGATATCTTTGTCATGGATTGGCAATCCATCATCCTGATCTTCTGAGTAATCATTATGATACAATATCTTTGTTATAGAAAGTCTTCAGCACACTTCTATTGTGCATTAGAGGTTCTCCACCAAGTTGTCTTCTTCCAAGGGTCTCTTTCTGGTATACCTCGTGGCATTGAGGTTGCTCTACATATGCTCTTTGCTCAATTATTCTGGAGAACAATCTTTCCATTCATCTGATGTCAATTCCAACCTATGGATATTGTGGACGATATAATGTCTCGTGTAGAGATATATCTAGTTTACTGGAACAAGTAATCATCATAGTATTCTCCCTCCATCTGGGATAACCTCTAGTTCCGGATCTCGCGATGCTTACATTCATAAGTCTTTCATACATTGTTCTTCATCACAACTTTCAGTACCTCTGCTTGATTGCTTTTAGTGAGCTCATATCAGAGTGATAGTCTTGTGATTCTCGATACAATGACTGGTTGTTCTGGATTTTCTTTCTTTCTTGGAATCTTCATGTTCTTCCTCATGTTTCTCTTTAGATCTTGGTTCCATGAAGTTTTCTATAGATTCCATACTCTGAATATTCCAGCTTCTTCCTTTCATAGTAGGATCATGGAAGTGGATGGATAACAAGGGATGCTTTAAGGCTTCTTTTTGAAGAAGACTTATTCTAAGGTCAAACTAAACACATACTGCTTTTCATGGCTGCTACCATGGATATATACTTTATCACCTTTAATGGATCATAGGATTAGCTCCCTCCTAATCCTTGCTTCATGTATGAATGCATGCTCATCTTTTGGTAATATATAATCGGCTCCCTCCATCTAGGAGAGTCCACGCTTTCGTTTGCATCCTTATTGCCTTCTGCAAAGTGTTACAAATCTTTTTCTAATTTCCTCTTGATTGCTGACATCTTTCTGTATTTACTTCTTCTAGGTTTGTTTCTGATTTCGACTTATCTTGCAGCTTGTCTTATAGTCATAGTGATAACAGTCCTTATCTTGTTGTTCTTCCATAAGCATAGTTTATCTTTGAACATATTATCTTCTAAAAAATAGATATGCAAGATATGTACCGAAAACATGGTATGTACAAGAACTATGAAGAGTATTGTTACCTTGTCTTAGAAGAAGAAGTTTGTTTTGTCCTACTTGGTTTTCTTTGAGGGTTCCCTTTCTTCGACAAYTGATGCTTCRTGTGTTTCCTTCCTTTTCTTTAACTCGAGACAATGATTCTTGTAGTGACCATACTTTTGACAATTGAATCATTGTATCCTTGACATATCTTTCTCTTGATTTATTTTCTTCCTGGAGACAAACTTATTTTTGTTCTTGAAATCCTTGAACCTTGTTGTGAAGGTTTGATCATCGTACTTCTTTTGGGGTTTCTCTTTTGCATTGATCCTTGATTCTTCTTGAGCACAACAATTCCAAAGTTCTTCAAATGTAGGATACTTTTTCCTTGTGTTCATGCTTGTGGCAAATGCATCCCACGTCTTGGGAAGACCATTGAGTACTATGTTTACCAATTCCTTCTCTGAACCGATCTCTTCAATAGCTTGTAGTTGATCTCTTAACTGAGAGATTCTTAGAAAGTATGATGTTATGTTGTCATAATCATTCATCTTCATGTCACAAAGCTCATTCTTCAGACTTATTACTTGTCCAATGTTTCTGATTGAGAAGAGGTTCGTTAGGGCATCGTACATCTTCTTTGATGAGTCAAGATGGGAGATGTAGGGTATCAAGTGGTCTTTTATAGAGTCCACTATGATACTCATGGAATTGATATCACCGTCTTTGAACTTCTCCATAACTGCAACATTCTATGATTTCTTCTCTTTTCCTTCTTCAAACTCTGGTTCCACGATCTTTCCTTTCATGATATCCAACACTTTATTCTTGGCAAGGATGAGGTCAATCCTTGTCTCCACACTCTGAAGTTAGAAGCTCCATCTAACTTGTTTTCTGACTTTATAGAGTAAGTCATGGCTGTTTTGACTTGGTCAACCCTAGATTTGACCAAAAACTCAAACTTGACGTGCTTGTTGAGAGTACTAGGAGATGCGCTAGGCTAGGGCGCAATGGTCTATCCAAAAATTAGGTCAATCCCTTCACTTAAGGTGCCTCAACGAGAGGTTTAGGTTTCTGCAACTACACCTGCTAGTAACCCTAGCGACAATGCTTTAGTGACTGCTCCTGCTATAAACCCCAGAGGCAGTGCTTCAACGAACTTAATATCCTTATGGCTATGCTCCCTTCTAGTGGTTAGACTGAATGAAGGATGCGTGGGCCCATAACATGTTAGAATATGATGGATGTGCTTGTTTTACCATAGAAAATATTACTATTGTCACCCAACCATAGGACAAAGCCACCCTCCGAGCACCTTAACCTTGACAGAGAATCACTCTGGAAAGAAAACCCTAGGATAGAAGCCAAACAAAGGGTAGCGCACCAAACAAGAGATGGTAAGATAGTCCAAACCATAACCAAGAGATAGTCCAAGCCAAAACGTAATATGCTAGTTGCAGTTGCTGCAACGACAAATTCTCCTCCAAACTTACGCACAAACTAGCTAACTGCGGTGCGCACAAGTGAGCTCTGCAACTCTGAGAATGCCTGTCAGAATGAAGACTGGACTCATGTATTTATACTAATTCTGGCTAACTGTGTGGGCCAACTTCTCATTCTGGGTGCCTATTTACTTAGTATATAATATTTATTCTAGCCGACTTCTTCTCTTGGAGGCTAATAACCTATTACAAATTATCCTCTTGAGTTGACTTGTCTTCTAGGGTTATTAGCCAACTCATTAGGGTTTCTTCTTGCTTCCCGAAATATTCTATGCTTGTTAGGTTTACACGTGGAGGTAAATACCTCTCGTAGCTACCATAATATCAACAAGATCAAACACCCTTCTCACATAATAAAATCCCTAAACACATAAAATAATGCCTTTATCTCGCACAAACCCTAGAGATAAGGAAACAATACATAAAATATACATGATATATGAGTAGATAGGTCTCTAAGATCCCCAACGATTCCTCCAAGATGAAGTAAAGTAGCTCAAACATCAAATACTCCCTCATAAATGTGCTCTCAAACTCACATGTGTGGCATGAAGAAGTGGATGAATTTGATAAGGAAATAGAGAAGAATGGACCCATAGATGACCATGAGGTGGAATCAATGAAAAAATTGAAGGTCAAATGTGACACCAACAAAGGTACCAATTCAAATTTTCATATTTCAAGTTTTAATATTTGTTGAATCTTGTTTCATTAGAAAATATTTATTTAATAGCGATCTTGACCTGGAACTCTGCTTGGAAAGAAATAAGGGAGTGATACTCCTAACAAGTAATGTTGATAAAATAATATAAGATTTGGGAACCCTTACTATGGATTATAAGGATTGAAGAAGCACCCTTGGCAATAAGTTCAAATAGAGGTGAAGAGGAAAATCCCTCCAATTTTGAAGGTAGGAGTATTCCTAAGTATGACCTTGGACCTATAAAGGAAATTTCCCAGGAGGGGATAGAGGGTGGTTTAGCCACTATTCCAGAACAAGCTTCAATAATAGGTAGAAAATCATTTATGTTGTTCACTAAAAAGAAAACAAAAATATATTAAAGAATGTAAGAGGATGATCATCTAAGGGTCCCTTGGAGCAAGGAGTGACTGTGAGGGGGTAAATCAATGATATTTCTTTAAATGTGAGGGGGGTAGGGGGTAATCACAAGAATATATCCCTCAAAATATGTTTTTCTAATTATAAGTTGGATGTAGTGTTGATCCAAGAAATTATGTGCAATGGGTCTAAGCAATAACTATTTTGTCCTTGGTCCTAAAAGTTGGTCTTTTTGTTCAGTAATTTCGAAGGGAGGTGAGGCAAACCCAATAGTTCACTTAGAAATCTCATATATCCATACTAAATAATATTTATTTATTATATTAATATATATGATATTGGATAGTTGATGAATACAATGGACATGTGTATATAAATACATGTAGGAGGTGATAAGTCATGTCCTTTGGAAAAGGGCATGACCTATCATTATTACAACATTAGTAATGTTGACCTACATGACTACTATTACAATAAATGTTTATACATTATTACATAGTGGTATTATACCCTAGGTATATTACAATCCATCCCTCAAAAAATATTTTGTCCTTAAAGTACGAGTTGTAACATCCCCGACCCTCCAAGAGACTGGGTAATGCTACCATGCGAAATATACACTTATATGATGTATATGCATTTTAATGAATTTAAAACACTTAATCATGATAACACAAAATTACTGCTACCAGTTCAGATTCAAACAAGGTTAACAGTAAATCCACATGCAATGGAATACATGATAACATTCAAGCATCACAAAACATGCATAAAATACATAATTAAGCACAACAATGATACTTATATTTTAGCTGGAGTAAATCCACCAACTGCATGCGGAATTTCTATGAACCTCCTAGCCTTAGATCGCACTGCTCATCACTCTCAACAGTAGGTCACCCCCGAGCTGGGACTAAACTCCACAGGGCAAGGGAATTCTAGGCTTGGCAAGGACAACAAGGAAGTTGCACAAATAAACATGAAGGATCTCTTATCCCAAGAGCCACTTACGCCCACAAATCACAGACCCTCATTCCCCACACGCCTTCTCCACCCCAGGAAAGTACACCTTCACTACTAAAATTCCATCGACCAATACACCTCCCTTACCTTGGGCTTCAGCAACAGGCTGGACCAGAAGTCTTAGAGTACTTCCCAACAAACTCTCTCTCTTGGGAGAGTTGCTCACATGCCTCACAAATTGCTTCTTCAAATCATCTCCTAAGAAATACTGCAACAACATTCAGCTAGCTTACAAGTGACAGAAGCAACAGGAACAATTATGGACATCGAAAATGGAAATAGACTAACGCTAAGACACAACACGACTCAGGCGAACACAAGGCAACAACCCAAAATGGTTAAGGCACAAACTCAGATTTGTAGTGTGGATGAACCTGGGTTCACAAAACACACAGGTCGGATTTTCCCTCCCCGACTGGTTTCTCAGATGTGTGAGGTTATGCAGAGGGCAGACGCAGAGGCCCCAATGGGTTAGTCGACAGATGGGAAATGGCAAGCGAACCTCCTTCCCGTGAGTGGTTTTCTCAACTGTACGTAGGTAACCAAAGGTCAACGTCTGAGGCCAACAATTTTAGGCGGAAGATGGAAGAATGGAGAGAGAACCCCCCAACACAGCTGACACTTTA
>ML815048.1:37950-58639 GCA_009831015.1 Picea engelmannii | reverse complement strand
AGATCTCCCTTGATAAGGATGACAAACCTCCTTCGAATCCCAAGGAAAGAAAATTAGTCAATGAAGAAAGGACCAGTGGTTGAATCACCAACCACCCCCGTGAATGGAAACATGGGTTGTCAGTTCAAAGTACCACAGGGACCTGTAGACCTGAGCTTCCTTTTGACAGAAGGAACATGATAGGTCAGAAAAACCTCCCAAGGTAAGAGGGACACACACACGAGAGAGGAGACACGGGAAGAGACAGGGAGAAGAAGAGCGTAATCTTGCAGGTGAGATGCGCAGAGCTCTCCAGCAAGTCGCGAGATGAAGGCCACGAGATTGATGCCGAGGGGCATCTGAGAAACCTCGCCGAGGCCATCACTAAGAGAGAAAGCTCTGAGTTACAGAGAACATGATCCAAGCACAAGCAAAAACAAAGAGAGAACCCTCGAGAACTGTGAGAATTCCCTGGTGATATCATGGCTTGGCACGGGGGTGGCCAGAGTGCTAAGATTGAATGCCTTTGAGCCTATGGTCGGGTGGAAGGATGAACACCCACAGTCAGTTGGTTGGCGGAAACCTGTAATAGATAAGTGATTTCTTACCCTGTGTAATTTATCTGTAACTGTGTATGAATTGGCTATATTGTGTATGTTGCAGGAATCAGGCATATTTCTTAATGGATATACTGTATCCCCCTTATTTCTTCTTGATTGTATAATTAGGCTAGTAAGAAAGCATATGGTTAGGATAGGTTTTATACCCATAAATAATTGTGTACTATGGTGGCATAAGCTCGAGTCACGAACTGTGCATTCGTCGACCGTGGACACAGTTTCATGTATGCATGTAAACCTTCCTAATCGTTTTGAGTCCCTTGGAGGATGAAGCCTGTTAAGCTCAAGAGAGGTAGTGTAGATATGCATAGGCTCTCTGCAAGGCAAACCAAACCCAGAACCCCTTGATGAAGGAGCACAATAGTTGTGTTAAAGACTCTTCTAAGAGTCAAGTCCAGGAGAAAGAGTGAAAAGCTCTCAAGTCCTTCATAGCTGATGAAGCTCAGGAAGGATAACGAGTTTCAAATACCGAAAGAGAGTACCCTTTCATTTGCTAGATGCACGGATGAGATCCTTTCGGAGGATTTGAGGTCTGTCACGACCGTTAGATTGGAGGAAGGAACGTAGGCGTTAATGCCTCGAACCCTTTCATCCTTCGCAAGTAGCGAAGGAATCAGGACCATAGATCCCAATATCCATGGGAGTTACCTGGATCGTCCATCGGAGGGAAACGTGGTTGTCGGTCGGCGTTTCGCACCCGGTAAACCAAAGGGAAAGACCCCTTGTCTTCGCAAGTCACGAAATCCTGGTATACGAAACCCTGAATCGGTTTAGTGTGAATAAGTTTGAGAAAGTCGGGATTTGATCGTGACCGTTGATCATTCCGAAAAGATCACAATGGTTGATTGTGGCTAAAGGTCGCAGTCGTCCATCAGAGGGACATGTGGTTGTCAGTTGGCGTTTCAGCGTTTCGGCACCCGGGAAACCAAAGGGAAATACCTCTCGTCTTTGCAAGTTGAAAAATCCCGGTACCTAGAACCCTGACGTGTTCTGTGGTAGAAAGGAGGAGTCTCAAAAGGATTTGGACCGTCCATCGAAGGAGACACGTGGTGAGCGGTCAGAGTTCAATGAAAACTCTGAAATCCCGTGAGTCGTTGGATCTCGTACAAGGACTCGCGTATCGGGTTTCGGGGTTTGAAGAGTCGAAAGACTTGACTCTCTTGCATTTCGAACTCTCGGTTACCGAAATCCTGATACGACCAGGACCATCAGATCAAGGGAAGATTCGCAGTCGTCGATCTCAGCAAAGGTAAGATTTTGGGTTTTGAGGTTTGAAGAGTCGAAGAATTGACTCTCCTACATCGCTGAGTCGCGAAATGCGAAAGGCGCCTCTTGGATTTTCCCATGGTTTTAACCAACGATCACATGGAGGTGGATAAGGGGAAATCTAGCCTGCGCTAGGCCCCCGTAGGAATTCGGGGATTCTGTCCCTCGAAGAAAAGAGGCGAAAATTTTAGTTTGTCGTAGTGGGTATTTGACAAATTGGTATCAGAGCATGGTTACAACACTTGGCATGCTTGGGCTCATGTACGAGTCATGTAAGGAGATGTTGTTATCTACATTTACTCCTTGAGGAGAAGGGTTGCAGAATGAACCTGTGATTTTGGGATTTCCTGTTGAGTTCCAGCAAAGGAATTATATTGTTCCTTTGTCAAAATGATAACTACTCTTATAGAAGTAGGGATGCACTAATCAATATTAATGATAAGACCTGAGTGTGAATAATAGAGGTGGAATAAATTGTTCTATGGAGCTTCATGAGCCAGAAAAGGGACATGAACTGAGTTTTTTTGTTACAAGTGTGACGATGGCTACCTACTAAAGCAGGTAGAGTCTCTTGCAATTGAGATGGCTGGTTAGGTAAGAATTAAGATCCAAATAAAGAACTCCTTCATGATTTGGGAAATCTGGTAAGGACTGGTAGGATCCTTAGAAATTTATAATTACTGCATTATTAAAAGACTAAACCCTGAGCATATAACTCCTCTTGATTGAGAGGACGGATGAAAATATGTAAGGTCAGATTACCTGACCTATAATGGTTAGAATCGACAACAAGGATAATATGTTTAAGCAAGATTCAAAGGAGTCCTTTGGGACTGTTGTTAATTCCCAAGAGTGACCCTTGTTGGTTGTTCCCATAAAGAGAGGGTAACGTCCGTATGAGTTATGACTAAGAGATTAGTCCTGTAAGTAACTTAAAAGCTCAGAAGAGATAACGGGGAAATTTTGTATGTCGAACATGCGTATAGAATCCATCTTGTGTTAAAGTTTGAAAACTCCGCAGGTTGAGCGCAAAGTATACCAGGAGGAGTAGTGGTTTTAAGTCTTGAGAGGAAACACTTAGAAAAAGTTTCTAAGTTTCGAAGAGTTGAAGCATTCAAAGGTGAAGCGCAGAAAACTGAAGTTCGAAGAAAGAACAAGTATGGAGGATTGAGAAGGAGAAATCCTTCAGAAAAGAATTTTGAAGATTGGATAGGATCAAGAGTCAAGATCCATTCAAAAAGAACTGAAATGTTTCGAGTTGTTCGATCTCGAAGAAGTAGCGCACTGTTTAGTTGTGAGGAGATACCGGAATTTCGCAAAACCAAAGGGCTTGGAAGAAGCAATGAGAAATTCGTGAAAAGATCATAGTTGTTGATCAAGGAGCGATCTGGACGATTGATCATCCAGAGAGAATTTCACAATTTTGGGGATCAGAAGAACGAAGGTGAAAGGTATTTCGACTTCACGACATGCAAAATCACGAAATCTCGATACGCGAAACCCTGACAAGATCTGAGTTGTCGGATCATGGAAGAATCGAGACCGTCAGATTGAGAACTCCGAAACTTCGCAATTTCAGGGATCGAAGTATTCGAGGTTCTTCATAACAGAAGTCCCGAAGTCGCGAAACGCGAAATTGCGACATAATCACAACCGTTGGTTGGAGAGCCATTGGTGACCGTTGATCTGATCTGAAATTTCAACATTTTGGGTATCGAGAGTCTGAACGGACGGTGGAATTCTCGGAGGGAGGAATACCAAAATTCTGTGAACTGTTATATCTAGTTGATCAGCAGAGAAGATAAGGTTGATAACCTCTCATCACTCACAAGCTCAGGAGGAATAGTATCTGTTAGATTGGAATCAATGAAAGTCGTTGATATAGATCTTCGAGGTTTCGTCTATTAGGAAAATAGAAGCGTAGACTTTCCAAATTCGCGTCAGGTAAATCACCGATGCAATCAAGGTCGTTAGTTAGCGGATGACCTGAACCGTAGATCTGGTGTAATTGGATCTTTAGGAGTCGTAGGTTTAGAAGTCAACGGGCAGAGTTTTGAGGACTCGCATGTCACAAAATCCCGACATCCAACCTGAGTCGTTAGATCGAGATAGGGGGTGGATCATTGATCTGACGCATACACATTTCGGGGATTCGAAATTGGGAGTTAAGGGGTGAAGACTCCGCCAGAACTCCGAAAGGTGGAAAGACAGGATTTGATCAGGACCGTTGATTTCCAGAGAGATTTGGACCGTGGGATCCAGGTTGTCAGACCCTCGTGGATCAGAATTTTTTGGAAACAATGGAGCGTTGTCCGCGGATTCGCCGAAACACGGGATCCCAACGCGTGTCTGGGAGTTGACCCCAGGTTCCAAGCGAAGGGTCATGTGAATAAAAGAGTTGAGAAAACCTTAGATTCAGTCTTTCGGGTTTTTAGATTTCGGGGATCGAAGAAGCAAAGTTCCTTGCAACATGAATCCCGAAATCGCGAAATGCGAAGTGCCTTTTTGTTCATATCGTGGTCACCGCCGGTGGTCGCATGAGGAGAAGGCATGAGCTAGTATGATGAATACGCATGAGTTGAATGCAGTGTGAAGCTTCATAATAGAAAGCTTGATGTTAATACTGGTAAGGTATGAATGATATGAAACATGCAAGTAATGCACACATCTGATATAAGAATATAAGTATATTAGAGGCCCAATATGATTGCCCTGATGAGTGAAACGTGAAGCAAGTATTGCTCTTGTCTAGATTAAATGAATACTATGGAGGCATAGCTGACTCCATTCTGGGGAGTCATGAAAGTTTTGTTCCAAATAATAGCCTGAGGGGAATGCATTCCATTTCCTCAGGAAGTACCAATATAATTAGATGAAAAGGTAAATGAGCAAAGATGCTCTATTGTCATAACAAGAGACAAATGATTACACCTTTGAGCATCACATGAGAAGGATTGTGAATGAATCTGAATTGACTGATCTTAACAGTAAAGATGCATGCTTATATTCCTTAAGGGGAATATTTAGTAAAAAACTAAAGCTAACTCAAGGTTGAGGCCATCACAAGTAGTGATGGATATGCAACAAGGAAGTTGCATGTCGAAAGAGTTCCCGGTGGAGGAAATGTGTAAGGACTTTGTCAGAAGAACAGAGTCACAACCCTAATAATTTTTGAAGGTTGGACAATGGGCTGCAAGGCTTGTCCATATATAAGAATCCTGGATTACATTTTGAAAAAATCATGTAATTAATAGTACACTAACAACTGAATATTGACCATTTTGATAACCGAATGGGAGTGTGTAGGATGCACATGTTCATGATTCATTATGAGAAAAGAGTTTCTATTAAAGCATGTTGCAGTATCCCAAAAAGGGTTAGGGTGAGGCCTACCCAAGGCTGCTCAGAAAAAGAGCAATTGTGGAAACCGGTATAGTTGGTAAGAGGCAAGTAAACCCCCTGAGTATGATTAAATGAATAAATAAGTATGTTTAACTGATAAGGCTTGGTTGAAGCTATGAGTAAGAAAAGGCAGTGAGACCTTAGAGATAACTCGACTGGGCTAAAAAGCCCCAGGCGATGTAGAAAGAATTTGAAGAGGAGGACAACCCTCAATTTTTTCCTTGCTGTGCATTATGTTTTCTATGGGATGAGAAAGCTAGTACATTGATGAATGAAAATGTTTTGACACCACAGTAATGATGGTTGTAATACTGTGAAAACGATTGAGAACTATTGTGTTGCACTTATGGAAACATTTAAGGATGTTTATGAATTCGAATGTTATGATACACGCATTAGGTTTAATATTATGACTAATGTAATTGTGTCTATGATGATGCATGTTTTATATAGAAATAAATTGGAGCTATTGAGGAAGACAATTGCCAATGATGGGCAACCTCAAACAGAGAATGACCAGGAGAAAGTTGCGAGTGAAAGATTGTTGACAGGGTTGTAAAAGCCCCAATAAAGCACTGGTGATGAGGTAAAAATAAGAAAGAGAGTGCTAGCAGCCAAGAACTTGTATAAAGATATTCGTGCCTGTGTGGCACAAGGTATGAAGGGATTTGGTAAGAATCCCTTCTGAAACATTTTATTGTCTTAGTGTTATGCATATACTTGAAAGGCAGTTGTATGCCTTGGATACCTAAGTAAGGTATGATTCAGGAAGGAGAACCTAAATAATGAAGGTATGAACCTCTGGTAGTAAACACTATTTGTAACCCTTGGAAGAATTCCTGAATTGATATGTCATGAATGCATTGACAATCAAGGAATGCGTAAAGGCATTTATGTGAAAATTTTGAGTTCATGTGTATTGATTTGGGATCGTGATCGGCCTATAGCCGGCAGTATGGTCCTACTATAAGAATGAAAAAAAATGAATAAACCATATGAGGAAAAGGTTGGTTAAATTCCAACACCCCATGGCCAAGAACCAGTCATAAAGTGTGACGAACTTGAAAAACAATGCAAGGATGCATTGGGTATGAATGTGGCCATGGATATTGGCACAAATGTTAAAACCCTTTTTAAATGTTGAATTACGCTTTGAAAAGTTTGGTATGTTGAGATGAAACTAACAATTGTTTGGTTGTGTAAAGAATGAATTGCAGGAAGCAAAGAGTCTTGGATATGGCAGTGTTGTAAGTCCATAAGAAAGACCGATTGTTTGCTAAGTCAAACTGCAAGGAATGGTATTTCTCTTTTGAGAAAGCAATTTAATTGTTAAGTATGCACAATTCTGAAATTGTTGTGACGATGTTGTAAAGGTGCAATAAAATGTATATGCATGGAAAAGCTAACAAGTTGTTTGGTTGATTGAAGTTGAAAGTGCAGGAAGCAAAGGGGTCTTAGATATGGCAGCATTGTAAGCCCATAAGGAAGGCCAATTGCATGTTGAGCCAAACTGTTATGGGAAGGAAAGTCCCATAATTATGAATCTGGTTCATGTGCGGAACAAATATGAAAACAAATCGTGAGATTAGAAAATCTGTGGGTGATAGATTTGCAATAACATTATGAAAGTTATTGGAAAAACCTGAGCTTCCTTCTGAAAGAAGGAACAGGATAGGTCGGAAAAACCTCCCAAGGTAAGAGGGACACACACACGGGAGAGGAGACATAGGAAGAGACGGGGAGAAGAAGAGCGTAATCTCACAAGGGAGATGCGCAGAGCTCTCCAACGAGTCGCGAGATGAAGGTCGCGAGATTGATGCCGAGGGGCATCTGAGAAACCTCGCCGAGGCCATCACTGAGAGAGAAATATCTGAGTTACAGAGAACATGATCCAAGCAGAAGCAAAAACAGAGAGAGAACCCTCGAGAACTGTGAGAATTCCCTGGTGATATCATGGCTTGGCACGGGGGTGGCCAGAGTGCTAAGATTGAATGCCTCTGAGCCTATGGTCGGGTGGAAGGAAGAACACCCACAGTCAATTGGTTGGCGACAACCTGTAATAGATAAGTGATTTCTTACCCTGTGTAATTAATCTGTAACTGTGTATGAATTGGCTATACTGTGTATGTTGTAGGAATCGAACATATTTCTTAATGGATATACTGTATCCCCGTTATTTCTTCTTGATTGTATAATTAGGCCAGTAAGAAAGCATATGGTTAGGATAGGTTTTATACCTGTAAATACTTGTGTCCTATGGTGGCATAAGCCCGAGTCATGAACTGTGTGTTCGTCGACCGTGGACACAGTTTCATGTACGCATGTAAACCTTCCTAATCCTTTTGAGTCCCTTGGAGGACGAAGCATGTTAAGCTCAAGAGAGGTAGTGCAGATATGCACAGTCTCTCTGCAAGGAAAACCAAACCCAGAACCCCTTGATGAATGAGCGCAATAGTTGTGCTAAAGACTCTTCTAAGAGTCAAGTCCAGGAGAAAGAGTGCAAAGCTCTCAAGTCCTTCATAGCTGACGAAGCTCAGGAAGGATAACGAGTTTCAAATACCGAAAGAGAGTACCCTTTCATTCGCTAGATGCATGGACGAGATCCTTTTGGAGGATCTGAGGTCTTTCATGACCGTTAGATTGGAGGAAGGAACGTAGGCGTTAATGCCTCGACCCCTTTTATCCTTCACAAGTAGCAAAGGAATCGAGACCATAGATCCCAAGATCCATGGGAGTTACCTGGACCGTCCATCGGAGGGACATGTGGTTGTCAGTCGGCTTTTCGGCACCCAAGGAAACCAAAGGGCAAGACCCCTTGTATTTGAAATTCATGAAATCCCCGTATACGAAACCCCGAATCGGTTTAGTGTGAATATGTTTGAGAAAGTCGGGATTTGATTGTGACCGTTGATCATCCCGAAAAGATCACAATGGTTGATCGTGGTTAAAGGTCGTAGCCATCCATCGGAGGGACACGTGGTTTTCGGTCGGTGTTTCAGCACCCGGGAAACCAAAGGGAAAGACCTCTCATCTTCGCAAGTCGCGAAATCCCGGTACCTGGAACCCCGACGCGCTCTGTGGTAGAAAGCAGGAGTCCCGAAAGGATCTGGACTGTCCATCAGAGGAGACGCATGGTGAGTGGTCAGAGTTCGGGGAAAGTTTTGAAATCCCGTGAGCCATTGGATCTCGTACAAGGACTCGCATATCGAGCTTCGGGGTTTGAAGAGTCGAAAGACTTGACTCTCTTGCATTTCGAACTCTCGGTTACCGAAATCCTGATACGGCCAGGACCGTCAGATTAGGGGAAGATTCGTAGCCATCGATCTCAGCAAAGGTAATATTTCAGGTTTCGGGGTTTGAAGAGTCGAAAGACTTGACTCTCCTTCATCGCTGAGTCGCGAAATGCGAAAGGCGCCTCTTGGCTTGGCCCGTGGTCGTAATCAACGATCACATGGAGGTGGATAAAGGGAAAGCTAGCCTACGCTAGGCCCCCGTAGGAATTTGGGGATTCTGTCCCTCGAAGAAAAGAGGCAAAAAATTTAGTTTGTCATAGTGGGTATTTGACACTAGAGCTGCATGTGCTCCATTTAGCCTACGTCCCCTTTCCAAGAAATTAGGACAACATTCATCAATTTTCCGCCTTAGCCTTTAAGAAATAATATTAAAATATTATTCCTCTAGAGGTAAGCCCCCTAGCTTAGCCCCTAGGCCCAAATACTTAGCCCCCTCCCTTGTCCAACCTTGTGGAAGCTTAGTCCCCCATCACTCTTTCTTCGTGGTCGGTCTACACGCAACAATGTTTATATTTTATTAATGATCTGCATAATTACATATACAAAATCAGGCTCCTGGCCTTTAACACTTAGGCTCTCCGGCCTATTAAACACATAAGCCCACTAGCTTATCAACACTCAGCTCACTAGCCTACAAAACTTGTTTACAATTCATAAATACAATTGGGGCTCATCCTTGGGGTATTACAATCCCCTCCCCTTATTTTTGCACTTTCCTCAGTGAAACTTACTTACACATATATAATTCAAAAATTCTTCAAAAGATCCAAGCTTTAGCTATTGGAAGCCCATTATCCAACTTTACTTTCAAGCACCAATTCTGGTATCCATACTGTAGCTGAAACTCAATTGCTCTATTCCATGCAGTTGCTTTAGGAAAGCATTCAGCTTATTTTTCCTTGTTACATGCTTCAATTAAACCTCATTGAAAGCATCAAATGGTTGTAGATCCACAATGTTCCATCCATTGATAAACTCTAAGCAGTGCTATGACTCCATAGACGTAAACACTATGCTCGTACACCTATTCATTCAAAAGAAACATTAGAACATACATGCAATATATATACATGCAATTCTAATAACATTATAACTTGTATACAAATTACGAGATACATAACATATAATGAATAGAGAATTGATACTTATCTTTTGATTGAGAAGACTTCCATATCAACATGGTCTAGGCCAAGGTACCAAACCCCAGCAACATTCCAACCAACGGTCTCTCTTCCCCACATGCCTATCCCACCCTAGGAGTGTGCACATTCACTGTCACACAGTTCATCAGCTATTACACCTCCCTTTCCTTGAGCTTCAGCAATAGGCCAGACCAGAAGTCTTAGAGCACCGTGGTTCGAGGAGTTCCAAATGCCCTCAGAGGTCTCCAATTGGCATCTTCTCCAAGCTACTCTTTGTAGTCAACATTCCACTTTAATCAACATCATCTCATCTGCATCACCCACATGCAGTTATCATGAGAAAACATAAAAGAATTAATTTAGGAACTCCAACTAGTTCAAAAGGAAATTCAACTTTTCCCCCAAAACATGAAATTATATTTCATAATTCATATTGGTTGTTGCCATATTATGAATGCAGCCATCCTTGTGGTTTTCCACAGACACCAAATTGCATACCATTTTTCATTTAATGCTTCATCTTGCATACTGCCAAAAATTGTCTGTATTTCCTGTACATCATAATTCAATTGTAATATGTATAGGACCATATGCAGTGAACTTAGAATTGTCTGCATATAGCAATTCAATCATAATTACCAAACAATTTAATAAAATAGAATGACTCGTCATTCTATGCATATGCATGTTCATAATTAATAACAGTAAGTTCATTATTTCTTTTTCTGAACAAGAATATTTCTTGTAGTCAATGCTCATGTGACTACTTGACTTGCAAATTTCCTGTTGCAATGTCTAACACCTCCCTGAAATGTCTTCAACTTCATGAGTTAACAACATTTCAGTTGTTAATAACAATTCTTTCCATGCAATAATATATATGCATGTACTTACAAAACATATTCAACCATTGGATTTAGTATACAATTCTATCACTTACTATGCATGAGTGCAATTCTCCATGCATACTTATTTAGTGCACCTTGCATTGAATTACATAATGCTCTTTATCTCAGTCATGTATCTCACCATCCATGAGTTGGAATTCTTGCCAATGTGTTGACACATTCTTCACACACTTCCTATAGTCTTCCCAATTAATTGGATTCCTTCCTTTTCGACCCGAACACTACACCAAGAATATAATTATGTGGTGTTCAGTAGTGTTAGCAAAAAGGTTGCAGTTCAATTTTTATTTAAAGGTAGGAAGCTTTTAATACTTGTGTGGCTCATAACCTTTCCATATCCATACCGTGTCATATCCAACCATGTCCTAGTCTCATACATAACTAGCTTACTGGCATTCATTCCTATAACAAGTTCTTATCTCTTAATTCTTTGGTTATTACCCCATAACCAAATTAACATGACATTCTACTATGTCAGTGTGTGCATTCAGAAGCTAAAAATATTTGAATTAATACATGCCTGCATCCTTTACCACATCCAATGGTATGCAGTCAAATAATATAATCATTTGATTTTATAAAATAACTCTAGCTAAGGAAATTCTTACCTAAATTTCCTTTCAACAATTATGCAAAAAGAGTAATAAAAACTCATACCTGCATGACTGCCATTAATAAATTTTATACTATCTGAATGTCTGATGGCAGTAGAAGCTTTCATGCTTCTTTTATCAAACTTATAACCAACACTTCAGCTCTTTATTGCTTCCCTCCTTATGCAACAACATCACCAACAACACTTGCAAACATCCAAGTATTCTTTCCTCCGGCTGACCCAACAAGCTCTAACAGACTTACTGCCACATAAATTGCAGCAACTTCTTTCTCCCTATAAAATTTTTCCTTGTTGATCCCAGCAGTCTACAATTCTTCCCAAATTCCTGAATCTTCTTGTGCTCTCATTGTAGTCATTGTGCATGAATATTCTTTCCCTGAGCACTTTCGACGCAATGCCCCTACCTTAGCGGGGTCTATTGACCTCCCTGTCAAAGGATCTTTCAATATTTTGAGTCGAATTGACTCTTCGGGCTCGTGATTGAACCCAAAACAATTATACATAGCCCCCCTTTTCTCCTTTTGGCCCAGGTCCTATCAAACCCGCGGGCTATTCTTGCGCGCTTCCAAAACTCCAAGTTTCAGGCACTAGCCCCTTTTTCATTATCCCTTTCCTTCATATGAACCTGGGCTATGACCTCATGGAAAACTGTGATTGTGGGCATGGGAAAGAGTGGTTTTAGGCCAACCCACTTTTCGCCCCGCAATTCACCTCCAACTGCCACGCATCACTTTGTTAAAATCATGGTATAAATTGCGGCCTGTTCTTAGATTTTTAACATCTGAGCAAGTTCTGGCCCCGCAATACAGCTCGTTCGTTGATCTCCAATCCCTTAGCGATGATCCAAGATCAATGGTTTCTATCTATCTCCCCTTTTATACCTTCTTTCCTCCTTCTACACGCGATCTCGGCTCTACACGATCTGTCAACATGTAGCTCCCTTTCAAATCAACGACTATGATTGATTCCGGCTCTCCGGCCCTCGAGAGTTTCAACTCTCAATTATCTGCATTTCCCCGTATGACAATCTTCTGGAGTGAAAGATCTAATGAGACCTGTCCTCAACAATCAAATGGTTCTGATGAACTCCTGCTCTACAGCCTTCGGGAGTTCTCACGTCTCCACACACACAAGTCTTCGGAGTGAATTTCCCCGGAGTGACAAATCTTCTGCCACGCGTCCTTTCCAAATTAGCGACCCTGATTCTCTTCGGGACTTCGGCTCTTTCCTACCAAGACCAGATCAACGGTCCTTCGACCGCCTCCTTGATCAACGATCAAGATCTCCTTTGGGACTTCGGAACTTTCACCCTCTTCTTTCCTCCGGAGTGCTCCATACCCGAAGTTCCAGATCTGGTGCCACATGTCCACTTTCAAATCAACGACTGCCCAATGGAGTGAGTCTCCCTCCTCCACATGTCTCCTCACAGATCAACGATCCATGTTCCTTCCTTTAGATCAATGACCCTTAGACATTTCAAGCTTTGGTGCTTCGGTATATCCCGAAACACAACTTCACAAAAACCTGAGAGTATGATTCTCTGAAGTTCGTGATCTGGTGACATCTGTCCAACCCAGATCAACAACTCCCAACTGCTTCATCTATTCGGGCTTTGACCATTTCAAATCTCTAACTAAACTCTCGAAGTGATTCCTTTGTTCTATTGGACATTGATCTAACGGTCCAGTCTCCTCCCCACAACCGATATAACCACTGTTGTCGCTCCTCCTTCTAAGATTTTGACTTCTTTCGCCTTGGAAGATTTTGGCAGTGTTCAAAGGCTTCGGCCTTTGACCTTTCTCCTCTGAGTCCATCGCCTGGATTTCATCTTTGCTCTCGTAAGTGTTATCTCTTCTGAGATTTAGGACTTAGAATGAGTTCGTATCCCACACACTCCTTGCATTGTCTCTTCTGATCTTTTCGGTTTACTCAGTCTCCTAAGGGTCTCGACCCTTTTGTTTCCTTTCAAAGGAAAACTTTGTGCCCTCTTGGAAACCTTCTGCTCAAAGCACACCTTGTTGAGCGTTTTCTACAGAGTGTTCAACAACTTTGTGTGTATCTTCCTCTGATACGTTTCTCCCTGAACTCGATAAAGAGTTCTCTATGTGCACACTTTCACTCGCTAGATGCCTGCCTGGCAGAGCCCTAAAGAATTCTCAGTGACTCTATCTCTCTATGAACTCAACACATAGTTCTTCTTGTTCACTCCTTGCACTTTTGATGATTAACTTACCTCTTCCTGAGCTTCTCTGAGGTTAACGTACCACTGTCAACGCACTCCTTGCGGACAATGTGCACTATTTGCACTTGAAAACTCAAAGAAGAGAAACAATTGAAACTTATTCAATACTTCACTAGTTTACGCATTCAAACCATGAACAACATATAAAAACATAGTAATGAACACAAATACATAAACACACTATATGTAGGAAAAAATGTTTTTCTATTATCTCTGTGAGTGTCTCCTAAACACTCTATGAAAATTTGATTTGTTTCTAACACTCGTTGAACTCTGTAAACACAACGTCCAGTCAACCAGAATTTGGCAGGCCATCATTCCTTAACAAATCCCACAACATTCATAAACCAATCTGATTTAAGAAAACGTTCAGATTTCTTTTTCTTTCTGAGCTCTTCTTTTCTCTGTAATAATTTTTGGGCACTAGCCCCTTTATCTTAGTCCCCAATCCATGTGATCACGGGCCATGACAAAGCGCTAGATCTTTAGGTGCTTACTCGGGCCTTCAACTTCAGAATTTTTCAAAGCACCACGCAATAATCTTTCGGAGTTCCAGATTACTGAACTCATGACGTAGGGTGGATCAACCATCCATGTCTACTCAACATCCGACATCTGACACTTACTATGGAACCTCAGGTGTCTGAGTTCCAGGAATTTGAGACTTCCGAGCTTCAGAGGATCTCGCATCCACACATCCGAACTGTTAATCTCCGAACATTCCCAATCACCTTTGGTGACATCATTACGTCACATCACTTAGAGTTTTCCATTTGCGAGGGCATGAAACAGTGGTTTGAAGCAACCCGGATTTCATCCCACAATTCTTCTGACGCTGACACGTAACCCCTTGGTGAAATCGGGGTTTGGATTGTGGGACCGTCGTGAATAATTAACTTCCGTGCAACTTGGGTCCCCACAATGTTTTTTGGCCATTGATCTTGATGTATCGTGATCAACGCCACTGTGGGTCCTATGACCTTTAACTACATTAAGTAACCTTGGGTCCCACTAACCATGCTCATACGAAGTGTCGCGTGGTTGTTTACTAGTGGCTAGCAAATGTCCTAGTCAGATGGGTGACACGTTTCATGCTCCAACTGACATTTCAATCTTCCACAAGTTCGAAACCCATTGACACGTGGCACACAACCCATGTGTCCACGTTAATCTGAGTGACATAATCATGACTCACTACCTCGGCTCTTCGGGAGATTTCGCCCTTCACTACTGCGTTTGACCTTTTTAACATTGGCTTGAATCAATGATCGAACTCTTCTCCCCAAATTTACGATGTAGATCCACTTCAGGGCTTCATAGCTTTGGGCTTCGGGATTTCTCTTATTTTGCATCAACTTCACCGAAGTTGTGAAGTCTGAAGGGCTTCCCGGTTAACTCCTCTGCACCTTCCCCAGATCTGATGGTCATAAGGGATTTTCCTTTCTTCCGAACAGATCCTATGGAACAGAATAGACTCTGTTACTCTGCGGATTTCCAAAGGAATTCACAGCTAACTACCTCGCAATATTACCAGATATGATGGTCGTGAAGGATTCTCATTCTCCCGAACAAATCCTAAGGTCCACATTACTCTACGGCCCAATACCACTTCTATCGCCGCTACTCCTCGTGAGCTTCGTAACACGACCAAGGTAACTTCTTGGCACTCATGAAGGTTCTGAGGCTCAAAATTGGTCCTCCACACACAATTTCCATTTGAACCTTGAGTCCAATGACCACTTACCCAACCCATCCAAGCTCCGCGTTGAAACCTTGGGTCAGAACTTGAGTTTTGTCCATTTTGACAACAACTCCTTCCGAAACTCTTGCTTCAACTTCCACTAATATGGCCCATCCAGTCTCAGCATTGTAACCATGCTCTGATGCCATACTATAACATCCTCGACCCTCTAGAGACCCGGTAATGCTACCATGTAGAATATACACTTATATGATATATATGCATTTTAATGAATTTAAAACACTTAATCATGATAACACATAATTATTGCTACTAGTTTAGATTCAAACAAGATTACCAGTAAATCCACGTGCAATAGAATACATGATAACATTCAAGCATCACAAAACATGCATAAAATACATAATTAAGCACATAAATGATACTTATCTTTTAGCTGGAGTAAATCCACCAACTGCGTCCAGACCTTCCACGAACCTCCCAGCCTTAGACCACGCTACTCATCACTCTTAGCAGTAGGTCACCCCCAAGCTAGGACTAAACTCCACAGGGAAAGAGAATTCTAGGCTTGGCAAGGACAACAAGGAAGTTTCACAAAGCAACAGGAAGGATATTTTATCCCAGGAGCCACTTACACCCACAACTCATAGACCCTCATTCCCCACACGCCTACTCCACCCCAGGAAAGTACACCTTCACTACTACAAGTCCATTGACCAGTAAACCTCCCTTACCTTGGGCTTCAGCAGCAGGTTGGACCAGAAGTCTCAGAGTAATGTAGCTGCGACAGGACTCCCTTCTAGGAGACCTCACTTCCCAACAAACTCTCTCTCCTATGAGAGTTTCTCACAGGCCTGAAAGCCTGCTTCTTCAATTCAGCTCCTAAGCAATACTGCAAAAACATTCAGCTAGCATGTGGGTGACAACAACAACAAGAACAATTATGGACACTAAAAATGGCAACAACCTAACGCTAAGACACAACACGGCTCAGGGGAACACAAGGCAACAACCCCAAACGGTTAAGGCACGAACTTGGATTTGTAGTGTGGATAAACCTAGGTTCACAGAACACACAGGTCGACTTTTACCTCCCCATCTGGTTTCTCATATGTGTGAGGTTATGCAGAGGGAAAACGCAGAGGCCCCAACAGGTTAGACGATGGATGGGAAATGGTAAGCGAACCTCCTTCCCGTGAGCGGTTTTATCAACTGTGCGTAGGTAACCAAAGGTCGACATCCTAGGCCAACGAGTTCAGGCGGAGGATGGAAGAATGGGGAGCAAATCCCCCAACACAGTTGACACTTCATCTTTTAACTGCATGAGCCTAGGTTGACACTTGTCTTCCTGGAGTTGCATGCACTCCATTTAGCCTACGTCCCCTTTCCAAGAACTTAGGAAAACATTCATCAATTGTCCACCTTACCCTTTAGGAAACAATATTAAAATATTATTCCTCTAGAGGTAAGCCCCCTAGATTAGCCCCTAGGCCCAAATACTTAGCCCCCTCCCTTGCCCAACCTTGTGGAAGCTTAGTCCCCCATCACTCTTTCTTCGTGGTCGATCTACACGCAGCGATGTTTATATTTTATTAATGATCTACATAATTACATATACAAAATTAGGCTCCTGACCTTTAACACTTAGGCTCTCTGGCCTAATAAACACATAAGTCCACAAGCTTATCAACACTCAGCTCACCAACCTACAAAACTTGTTTACAATTCATAAATACAACTAGGGCTCATCCTTGGGGTATTACACGAGTATAGAACATTTCTTTTGATAGAATGATCCATCGTCTTGTAACCTTCACCTATTTGATAAGGTTGAGGACATGAGGTGATATGAATTTTGAAGCTTTGAACAATACCATCACATGAAAAAAGGATCAATCTAACCTAATGAATTATTTCTGAAACTCTTTGATGATAAGAGTCTAGAGTTGATATTCTTTGTTTTTGACTTTGAGATGTGTCGATTTTTGGATGCATCGATGTGTAAGAACAAAATTGACATTGGTACATTGATTCTCGTGTGCTACTTTTTCTATAATTTGGGTGTTAATACGGTACCCTAACAAGTTGATCCTTCTTAATCTTTGGTTTATTATGTTCATGCTATACTTGAGTTTTCATGTTGGTATTTGATATTGTTGTATGAAGAAAATTGATGTTCCTTTAAGGCCTCCCAACAAGTTTGTCTTTGACCTAGTTAGGCATTGTTTTCAAGGTAGTTTCAGGATTGTTTCTTGCTGTTTTAGGAAAGCCATCAGATCTGAAATATCTTCCCACATAATCTGCCTTTTAAGATGTGATTTAATTCTCCTTTGTAGTTGTTGTTTAGATGGGTTTAATTAGGAAGTTTGTTGTCCATGATTATCACATATAAAACACTACAAAACAATAAATACCCTCCAAATCTTTTCCACTTTTAATGTTGATAAGGAAATAAGCAAACCATAAATTTATACATAGGTAATTTTGGTCAACATGACCCTGGAAAAATGCCCATGGGGAAAACCAGTTTGGAGAGAAGATTTATTATGGAGATCTGAAGAAAAAGTACAAGAAGAAAATGCACAAGAAGAACCCAATACAATATCCAAATCAACTTGAGCTTGACTTTGGATTTCTCCTTGAGATTTGTGCCCCTCTAGGAATGTGCACCCCTTTTCTTGCTTCTTTGTTGATTGAAGATTTTTTCTCCCTTTATAAGTGTGCCCTTTGCCTTAGCTAGTGTGCCCCTAATCCTTGGTGCGCCCCTCTGCCTGCTATGGTGCACCCTCTACCAGATGGTGTGAGCTTTTCCTTGGTGCGCCCCCTCTCAATAGCTTGGTGCAACCCCCCCTTCTCCAAAAATCTTTCTTCCTCTCCTCTCCTTCACTCCAATCTCAAGAGTGAACAATGAATACCCTTTTTCCCTCCTTCCTTGTATTTAACCTCATCCTTAGTCTAACCTAGGAACTAATGGAAAAGATTAGATCTAGGCCAACCAAGATCAAGTGTTGAGATTAAATCTCCCCTTTTACTTAAGCTTCCTAAGTCACTTTATGTTAATAAATTCACTTTGTGACTTAAGTGCTAATAAAATCACTTTGAATTTATAACATAAAGTAAAATGGGTTGAGGGTCATTTTCCCCCCCTTTGAGTTAGACACTCAATAGCACAAGGAGACCACTTTCCAAGGTACCCAAAAATCAACACTCCCTCTTACCGAGGAAAGTGTTTTTCACCACTCCCATCTTGTCTCTAAAGTAGACATGCTTGCCCCTTGGCAAGGACTTGGTGATAATGTCTAGTATCTGCTCATCAATCGAAATATACTCAAGCTGAACTAACCCTCTCTAAACCCAATATCGAATGAAGTGGTATGTGATCTCTATGTGTTTCAACCTATCATGCAACACTAGATTCTCAGAGAGTTTGATACAACTATGATTATCATAGTGAATAATTGTAGGCCTCAACTCATGACCAAATAAGCCAAACAACAACTTGCGAAGGCAAATGGCCTCGCATCTGGCCTGACTAGCTTCCATGTACTCTGCCTCAGCAGAAATCACTTCCACTTACCTCTATTTCTATATGAACCAAGAAAAAACTATTGATCCCAACCCGAAGCAACACCATGAAGTGCTCTTCCTGTCAACTGCACATCCTGCTCAGTCTGAGTCTGTGTAACCAATCAACTTGACCCAATCACCTCTGATGTAGTCACCCATATGCTAACTGAATGTTGTTGCAGTATTTCTTAGGAGATGAATTGAAGAAGCCGGTTGTCAGGCCTGAGAGAAACTCTCCCAGGAGAGAGAGTTTGTTGGGAAGTGAGTTCTCCTGGAAGGGAGTCTCATAGCATCTACAGTATTCTGAGACTTCTGGTCCAACCTGTTGCTAAAGACCAAGGTAAGGGAGGTGTACTGACCGATGGAATTGTAGCAGTGAAGGTGTACTCTGCTGGGGTGGAGCAGGCGTGTGGGGAATGAGGGTCTGTGAGTTGTGGGCATAAGTGACTCCTGGGATAAAAGATATTTCCTGTAGTTTGTGCAACTTCCTTGTTTTCCTTTCCAAGCCTAGAGTTCCCTTTCCTGGTGGAGCTTAGTCCCAGCTAGGGGGTGACCTACTGCTGAGCATGATGAGCAGCATGGTCTATGGATGGGAGGTTCGTGGAAGGTCCGAACGCAGTTGGTGGATTTACTCCAGCTAAAAGATAAGTATCATTTCTGTGTATAATTTATGTATTTTATGCATGTTTGGGTTACTTGAAATGTATCATGTGTTCCATGGCATGTGGACTTACTGTTAATCTCAATTGCATATGTACGGTAGCAATAATTTTGTGTTAAGTGTTTTAGTTCGATTAAAATGCATGTTATATATATATATTTATATAAGCTATAAATTATGCGTGGTAGCATTACCCAGTCTCTGGTTGGCCGAGGATGTTAGAATATGGTATGAGAGCATGGTTACAACACTGAGCCTGGATGGGCCATGTTAGTGGAAGTTGAAGCAAGAATTTCAGAAGGAGTTGTTGTTGAAATGGACAAAACTCAAGTTCTGACCCAAGGTTTCAACGCAGAGCCTAGATGGGTTGGGTAAGTGGTCATTGGACCCAAGGTTTCAAGAGAAAATTGTGTCTAGAGGACCAATTTCGAACCTCATAACCTTCCTAAGTGCCAAGAATTTACCTTGGTCGTGTTACGAAGCTCAAGAGGAGTAGCGATGTCATAAAACCACAACATAAGCAGTATTGGGCCGCATAGTAATGTGGACCTTAGGATCTGTTTGGGAGAAGGAGAATCCTTCACGACCGTTAGATCTGGTAATGTTGTGAGGCAGTTAGCCGTGAATTCCTTTGGAAATCCGTAGAGTAACAGAGTTTGTTTTGCATCGTAGGATCTGTTCGGAAGGAAGGGAAATCCCTTACGACCATTAGATCTGGGGAATGTGCAGAGGAGGTAACCTGGAAGCCCTTCGGACTTGTGACTTCAGTGAAGTTTCATGCCAGAAACAAGAGAAGGGTCGAAGCCCGAAGCTTCGAAGTCCCAGGAGAGATCTACACCGTAGATCCAGGGAGGAGCCTGACGATTAGATCTCATGACAGATTGTAATTTCAGAGTTCGACGATCGAGAGAAGAGAGACGTGCCGATGCACAAACTTCCAAAGCCTCGAAGTGGATCTACACCGTATATCTGGAGAGGAGAGCCCGACCATTGGATCAAGCCAATGTCAAAAGGTCAAATGAAGCAGTGAAGGGCGAAAGCTCCCGAAGAACCGAATTAGTGAGTCATGATGACGCCACTTGGATGGACGTGGACACATGGGTTGTGTGCCACGTGTCAGTGGGTTTCGAACCCATGGAAGATTGAAATGCCATTTGGAACATGACACGTGTCACCCATATGATTGGGCCACATGTCAGCCGCTAGTATTCCACCACGTGGTATTCCGTATGAGAATGGTTAGTGGGACCCGGAGGTTACGTAACATAGTTAAACGACAGAGGACCCACAC
>ML815048.1:10078-23370 GCA_009831015.1 Picea engelmannii | reverse complement strand
ATCCATGGACGTCTCTTTGTCTACTTTTAAGTTTTAAATGTCCTTATGTTTTAATGTTTTTACTTCTATAAATAGGATTTGACTATGATTCTTCAAATGATTAATTTTTTTTGTCTTTATCTAATGAGATCTTCTCAAAACAATTCTTGGCATCCTTCTTCTCTTGCGATTCTTGACCACATTGAACTACAACATCTTTTTGAATCAATACTTGATCATTTACTTGTAAATCACAATTATTTTTCTCTAAAGCTCATTTGTTGTGTTAACACGCTCTTCTAATTTACATTGTAAGATATATACTTCATGTTGAATGTCTTGTATAACATCTTCAAGATCTTTAATTTTTGTGATCAAGCCTTAACTCAAGCTTTCAAAGCAAGAAATTTTTGTCTTTGTAAAAACAACAACCTTGTTAACTTCTTTATGATGATCTTATGGTTTTTTGTATTGACTTATGGCTATCTTCAATAATCACTTTTGATACATCATTCAAATCTTCTAATGAGGGTGCTATGGAACATGCTTCCATTACAACATCCTACTAGGTTACTATCTTCTTCTTATTGTAGAATGTCAAAACTTTTTCTTTAGGTCTGGCCTCATTAAGGTGCCCAATGTTTCCATCCAAGTTGAACCTAAAATTATGTCAACATTTTTTCTAGCTATATATCTAATGTTGAACTAGGATATGAAAATATAATTATCAATATTTCAATGATAAATTATTTTTTTTAACTTCATCCTAAGAGCTCGTCTTTTCAATTACACTTGTTTTAGGGATTAGTAATTAATTAACCATATCAACATTAATGAATTTTTTTTGTCATCTGAAAAAAAATACTAATATCTTTTCCTTAATTAAACCCCTTATATTATAAAATAACACAAAAATATTTTGTAAAAAAAAATAAAATCTTTAATGTTAAGCTCTATTTTGTTTGTACTAAAACTTTCACCTTCCATCTCATTCGATAATAAGTAGATTTCCAATAATAAATAACACACAATGTGCAAGAGACCCGTCGCTTCTTGATTATGAAATCGGATAGAATAATCTTTTTTACAAAAATCCTTCCAATACCTTATACCTTTCAATAATGTAGAGTGTGTTCTTCCAATACCTTATACCTTTCAATAATATATAGTGTGTTGGTATCTCTTTAATACACCTTTTAAAACAACACTCTAAGGATATTAACTTCTCCGTTTTCTGGAATGAAGTCAGAATTTAAGTCCAAATATATTATATTTCTTATATTTTTTTTTATAATAACTTATAAGTTACCATATTAATATGATAATAACCCTTACTCTTTGTATGACTCCTTCATGAATATGTCGACTACAATATTTCACATTACACTTTAAAAAAAATCTAAAGTTTAATATTATGTTATGGCACCATATCATAACCATTGACTTATTTGATTTATTGGGTTTGAGAAGCTTCTAAAGTAGGCTAGAATACTTATCTAGTCTGCTTGTCATAGAGGTCACCATAAAAGATTTGAGGTCAAATACCTACGACAATTGATGATATATTCACACCTAAATTGCTAACAACCGTGAACTCTGAGATACTCTAGCTTTCGACTTGCAGTCAACATCCTTTGACTACCTAATACCTTATATGTTTTGGTTTATTAATTGGTGCATTCTGGTGCGGTCAATTATAAACTTGGTTTATTAATTGGTGCATTCTGGTGAGTTTACAATTATTTTTTAATTAAGGGAGAATGATTATATCAAATACTTCATATGTTTTAAATTGTTTCCCTTTGATGTAAATGCTTGTATGTTTGATCTATGGAAAAATGCTTGTATGTTTGAAATTGTTTTCCTTATACTTACCCGTGTGAGTAATGGATAAAGTTTTCACAAATAGTAAGATTTGAAATGGTTTCACAGCGAGTGAGCATTTTCATAAATGGGGATCCACCACTCTTTTTAAATTTAAACTCCCTAGAAAACTTCCAATCTTTACTAGATTTGTCATAGTTTTCCTTTTCGAGCAATTGAGTTGTACCTCATACAATATTTATGATTTTTTTTTGCACGTAACAAGATAAATGGTATTATGTGTTGATATGGATCCTCTATTAATGATTGCATTGTGATGGATTTTGGTTGTCACGCAACATGTATTTTCTCTTTCATGTAACATTTGTGGGTATCTCAATCAATATTAAGGCGTCTGTATTAAATTTAAATAAGATCTCATCTTATTCCATGTTTGATGCACCATAACAACCGTGAGATACTCTGAACCTTTTCGTGTTCAATTTCTTATAGGATTTAGCTTTAATTAAGCCTTTTGAGATTACAAGTTTTCTTTATACATACTTTTGATGTTTTGGTAGAAGTGGGAGGTATTAGCTTTCAAGTGTAACCTTTATACTTAGAATAGAATATTCTCAGAGTAAGAGAACCCTTAAATAGATGTGTGAAAACCCTAGAAGAGAAGTCGGCTTAAGGAGAATATTATTAAAGTATTCAAAAGTTCCAGAAAGAGAAGTTGGCCCTAGTCACTTAGACATGCTAATATAAATAGGGAGGCGACTAGATCATTTGGATACACACACACTCACTCACTCACAACAGCTAGTGCACAAGTATAAGGAGCAACAACTGCAACAACTAGTGCACAATTCTAAGGAGCAACAACTGCAGTAGAAGAGGGCACAAGTATGGAGAGAGTAGTGCACGAGTTGTTCTGGAGTATTCTTAGTCTTTCTAGTATCTCTCTTGTGTGCTTCTCTTGGTAAAGGTACACTTCTTTTAGTAGAGGTACATTCTCTTGGTATTGTGTTGTTGTTGTTGCAGTGATATTTTTGGTTAGGGTTTATCTGTTGGTTCTAGTGTGGACTTGTTGGAATCATTCTATCTAAGAAAGGGTTATTGTGCTCAGGGGTGGCATAGTGAATGCCTATGGTTGGGTGACAATGGTGTGACATTGTCTAAGGTTAAACGAGCATACCAAAATTTTAACATGGTTTCAGAGCCGGTTTCCTTCATAACAGTATAAACGCTGGAAGGAAGATCCTCGATTTCCCCCATTTTCAAGCTCGTTGAGAACTTACTAAACCCACTAAGAAGGTCGCCTAAGGAGGGTGCATCTTTTCCCCAGATCAGATCTACAATCTTACAAAGTTGAAGAGCTAGTGAGAGACGAGGAAACACCAGTGGCAGTACCAGTTGCAGCACCAGTTTCATTACCAGTTGTAGTTTCTCTGGTTTAGTGAAGTTTATGGTAACTCATTGAAAGGATGTTGAAATTATTCTTTCCCTATATCAGCTCGCTAGCCATTCTTTCGATAGTTAGGGTTTCTGGTCTTGCAGCAACAGTAAACCCTAACCCAAATTTGTTGGGCACTTTCAATAAAGTGTTGGGCCTAATTTTTAGTTGTCCTAGTATGCCCTACCCTAACACATCTCCAACTATCTTCAGATTGCAAGTTGGAGCACTTTGAAATTTTTGGGTTCGTTGTTGCTTGTCGCTACTATCGGAGATGTTGTTGCATGCCACTACTGTCGAAGGTATGTACGCGTATATGTTTAAATTGTATCACTATATTGAGGGTGTTTGCAGGAGAAGGGATCTTTTGTCCAAGCAAAAAAAAACATAGATCTAGAGGGATCTCAGATCCAACACATTCAAATGAACAACGCATTCCAGGTTTGATTGTTTTAATATGCCTCTAGTTGTTATAGCATTATTGTGATCTTATGAACTTCTAGTTGTATTTTGATCTATTGAAGTCAAACCTCTAGTCAAAGTTAAAGTTATAAGTTTAATTTAGTCAAAATATTAGATTGATTAAGGTTGAGTTTTTAGATTTTATTTGCATTATATTCCCTAAATCAAATTTATGACAAGAAAACATATTGTCTTAGTACAAGAGACAGGTTGGAGAGAATACTTGTCATCTTGAGTGAAGGAGACTCGGAAGAAAAGCAAGAACACTCATTCTTGAAGATAAGACTCCAGGTTCCGGGTTTGATTGATTAAATTGATAAGTTTCCAATTTGCACATATCAAGTTTGATAATTGCTACATTACAAGTAAACACTATAGTTGTGACAACAATCTTTGAAAGGTTTTATCATTGCTAGATACAATGAATACTTGGTAGCATGTGAGCAGTATTGATATAAATGCTTATTGTACTTGTTTGCAAGATGAACTAACATTTCCTCTAGGAGATATCTCTTGTTTTTCTTCCAGGTAGGTCACCTTGGTAATGCTATGATGATTACCCTGAAATTGTCTTTTATTCTTGTTAACATAAATATGTTCTTATGAAAATGATATTATATTGGAAATACTTTTTCTCTTGTTGCTCTTGTATCGGGCAGGTCACCATGGAGGAATGATTAGTCACAACACTGGAAGAGTGTTGTTCCTATTTCGTATTATTTCATTTTTATTTTGGCTCTTGTTGATCCAGAATAGATCCAAGAACCAAAATGGGTCCAGGAAGGCCTTAAAATCAAAGTGCTCAAAATGGCTTCAAAATGGATGTGTGCATAGGCCTCGTCAATACGAACCCAATGCAACTTGAACGGGCTCAAACGAACACCGTATGCGAAAGATATTGCATTTTGTTTGTTTCGTCAAACATGCAAAAAAATTGTTGACTGTATAGTCTGTACAGTCTGTATAGTGATGATGTGGTAGCTGACTGTACATGTTGTACGGTCATACAATGACGTGGAAGGTACAGTGGCTTGCTGACTGGGCAGATTTTTTGACAGGTGAAAGAATCATACTTGGACACATGGCAGTTATTTGGTGAATATAATGGTGCCATGTGGTCCAGTCTTGGGTTGCCATGTGGTACCCCTCCATTGGTTGCAATAGAAAAATTGGTATGGACTCCCAGGGATTCGAACCCGTGACCTCCAGTCCAGGCGACGAGTGTTTTGGCAGGGTCGGGCTACCAGCCCGCCCACTATGTTCCTTGTAAACCATAATGTAAAGTTTTTATTTAAACTTACTATAATGTAATGGGGGTGGATTAAAGGGATGGGGCCTAGCCCCACCCCCGGCACAAACCATACGACCTTTCACCACATTTCAACACTCCTAAACCATTGGTGAACGCATATTACTTGGCGGATTAGCTCTTGGTTCCTCCATTGGCACAGACTTACCATGTAACCACCATTGTTGATGTTTGGCACGGAAGTTTAGGGGTTAGCGCTCAGTCGGTCAAGCTAGCCCTCCGACCAGGGTGCGTAACCTGGGGCTAAACAACTGGGGTCTATCCATTTTGGCGCATGGAAGTATAGAGCTTGGCCACATGGATCGTAGCACAGGACCAGGGGCCTTTTCCGGAGGGGGGGCAACAAACCAACACCAACGCTTGGCCACATGGAGGGTGTGAAGGTGACCAGGAGCCCAAGGATCAAGGGTTGCACCTTATATTAGCCAAAAAATGGGTTTTGTAACCTTATAATAATATTTTATTTAATTTTTCAACATTTTTGAGAGATTTTGGCCAATATTGGGGAATCTGGAGCCCCTTTTGAGGCCAGATCTTGGGGGGAAGTTGGGAGTTTGTTTCTAACTTCAAGCCTATATAAACCATAGGTTCTTGGAAGACTTGGAGAGGTTCAGGATAGGAAAATGCTGAAGAATTGAAAATCCAAAGCCATTTTTATGCAGGGAAGCCATTGAGGAGAGCAACTTTGCGGGCCATTTCCGAGAGCTTCGTTCATCTGTTTTCAGTGGCGTCAGTTGTGATGGGTTCTTGAGATCTAGAAGAACACAACCAGATCATTTTGTAAGCCATTTGGCACTTTTATGATGTACTTTTTAAGCCTTGAACATAAATAAGAAAGCCTCATCCATTGAGACAAAGGCCCAGAGACATAGGCGATATTGTCAACTCCGTAATCAACTTTTGTTGTTATGGTTTGCTGATTCTTGTGCTTATTTCCATATCTATATGTTTTATTATGGCTTCCATGTTTCATCATTAATTCTTCCTCTTTCATTAAATTCCTAAATGGTTAATGAACACATGCTTTTAAAACTCAACCACAGTCTTTAAAAGATCTTTTCAGATCACTTTTTCTAAGCAGGTCACAAGTGATAGCTCTGAGAAGGAGCTAGTGTGGCGATTTTTCTCGTTATTTTTATTATTATTATTATAAGAGTATTATTCTTTTCTATTGTTTTCCCTTGTTGTTGGTCTTATTTCGGGCAAGTCATAGGTGATAACTCTTAGGGGATCTATAGTGACGGTCGCAGGAGGAAACATTTTAGATGCTCTCTAGTTTAATACATGGAGCAGAATATCCATATAAGAAGTTGTATACATGACCGTACACATCCAAGCACCGAAGAAAAAGAGGACGAAGTTAAAGCCTTCTGGAAAGAAGGATACTTTTGCGATATATAGAGTATCTCATATGGAGATTGATTGTAAGGAGAAGAAGGATCCAAATATGATCAAACAAATCCCTCCATTTCAGTTGATTGCTCATAGGATCATCAAGAAGAGTTAGTAACCAGGAAGAGACTAGCATGATCTTGTGATACTTTGCAGGATGCAAAAGGGATACATATATGTGGCATTGATAAGCCATATCATGAGGAGGAGCATATGGCTCCACCAATGGTGAGGCAGGCGGCCCCACCAAGTACCACCGGCTCAGAAGGAGATAGAGTTCAGAGGGAGTTAGCCATCATGATCCAAGAGGGAGGAGCAACCTTCCTTGGACCATTCATAGGATATTAGACTTCAGAGGAGGTCATCACATATAGAGAGAGCAGATGGCTTCGAAGATTATATAGACTCAGAGGGAGTCAAGCTTCAAAGGAAGCATGGAGACTCAGAGTGAGCCTGATCTTAGAGGAATTCAGTGGCTTGGAGAATTTCATTCAGAAAGTATTCCTCCTCAGATTCAGATGGGAGAGAGATATGTCTTCCAGGACTGACAGACAGGTGCCATGAGTTGAGGAGGCTAGATCAAAGCTTCAGAGGCTTCAAGGAGATATGAGATCTCTTGGGAAGATTCCCTTGTTTCAGTGACTGAGGAGGAAGCTAATTAGAAGGAATGGGATATGAAATTTACCTTGGTTCCGAGACTAGAAGGGAAGTCAGTGGTGACTTTAAAGTTTATCTACAAGATCAAGCATGTTTCAAATAACATTATAGAGATGTACAAAGCTTGATATGTGGCCAGAATATTCTCCTAGCATGAGGGATAATATTATGATGAGACACTTGCTCCAGTATCCAAAAGAAGTGTACATAGAGAAACCACAAGATACATGAGAAGGAGTCTCATGTCTACATATTGAAGAAGGATTTGTACAGGACTAAGCAAGCACCCAAGGCATGATATTCTAGATCAGACAGTTTCCTTATGAGCTTCGACTTTATCAAGAGTAAAGAAGATTCCAACCTTTACTACAAGGTTGTGGATTGTGGACCAGAGATAATAATATTATATGTGGATGACCTATTTCTAATAGGGAAGGAGAAGCTCATCACAGAGTGCAAGAGAAATCTTGCATCTGAGTTCAAGATAAAAGACCTGGGTATGATGCATTACTTTTTGGGTCTAGAGGTGTGGAAAAAACTGGATGATATTTTCTTGTGCCAAGGAAAATATGCAGTAGAAATCCTGAAGAGATTTGATATGATGGATTGTAAATCCATGCCCACACCGATGGTGAGGAATCTGAATTTATTGAGTGACTTCTTCGGATACTGTGGATGTCACCATGTACATGAAGATGATTGGTTTGTTTATGTATTTGACGAACACTAGGCCAGATATATGCTTTGCGGTGAACACTTTGAGTTAGTATATGGTTGAACCGAGACGTTTTCACTTGGTTGTGGAAAAGCATGTGTTGAGGTACCTGAAAGGTACAAATGATTATGGACACCAATATGTTTCGGATCATAAGACAAGACTGCAAGGATATACTGATTCATATTGGGCCGATAGTATCGCAGTCCATAAGAGCACATATGGATGTTGCTTCAGTTTGGGATCAACTATGATCTCATGGTTCAACAAGAAAGAGAATATTGTGGCACTCGGTATGAATGAGGCAGAGTATATAGAAACATGTTCAGCTAGCAACGAAGCAGTGTGGATTTAGAAGCTGCTTGCCGGATTGTTTGATCTCGAGTTAGAGGTGACTTGTATCTGGTGCGACAACCATAGTTGTGTGAAGTTTTCATAGAACTCGGTGTTTCATGACAAGTCCAAGCATATCGAGATCAGGTACCATTATATCAGAGATATTATGCATAAGGGAGATGTGAAGCTATAGTATGTCGCTACAAATGAGCAGATAGAAGATGTGTTGACCAAGACTCTATCAAGGGTGAAGTTTGTGTACTTCGGGGACAGGCTTGGCGTGGTTCAGAAGGACGTCCCTCGTAAGAGGGAGTGATGAGTCACATATGCGATTCTTAGGGAAGTAGCTTGCAAAGTGTGGAAAAAATGGGTGGTCATTCATGGTCACGTTACTAATTGTAGCACCAGTCATCATGACCTCGCACAAGGTCAGTAGATGCCAAACCTTTGGGGTTGGTGAGTTTACAAGATTTTCAAGCTGGACGGCCAACCTGTGTGGTTGGAGGTGTTTCCTATCCTTGGGCTAGATGGGTAGTGTGTGCGCAATACATCACCTAATCCTTGTGATTACATCCATGGTCACTATGGAACGGTTTCCTGGTGTGCCAACTAGAGGTTACTAGTTCTGTATGAACTAGATGTCAGATTCTGTGTGAACTGGCGAGTTTACTAGTTCTGTCTGAACTAGATGCCAAATTTTGTGTGAGATGGCAAGGTTAATAGTTTTGTATGAACTAGATGCCAGATTATGTGTGAGCTGGCGAGTTGCCTATTTTTGTATGAACTAGCTGAAGCCCCATGATGACATAAATCCTAGAAGGATGATGATACCCCAGATGCATGATTGTGACATGACCGTTAGATACTCAATGTGTGCGACTATGACAGATCTTGTACGAGTATTATGGTGATACTTGTGACATGATCTGTTTTATCATGAGATAGCATGTGTGGCTACGATGGTGATACTTGTGACATGATATGTTTGATCATGAGATAGCCTATGTGGCTATGATGATTCTACCTGTAGACTGGTCTGCAAGATCATGTGAGTCTTTCCCATGCCATGTGAGATAGATGGATGTGTTTGAGACCATTACATAAAGAAAATATTAGCTTATACCTCCCTAGCTAAGAGGGAGTGTTGATGTTTTGGTAGCTGCAGGAGGTATTGACCTCCAAGTGTAACCTTTATACTTATAATAGAATATTCTGAGAGTAAGAGAACCCTTAAATATATGTGTGAAAACCCTAGAAGTGAAGTTGACTCAAGGAGAATATTATTAAAGTATTCAAAGGCTCCAGAAATAGAAGTCGGCCCCAATCACTTGGACAAGATAATATAAATAGGGAGGCACCTTTCTCATTTGGATACACAGACACTCACTCTCTCACAACAGCTAGTGCGCAAGTCTAAGGACCAACAACGACAACAACTAGTGTGCAAGTCTAAGGAGCAACAACTGCAACATAAGAGGGCACAAGTCTGGAGAGAGTAGTCCAACAGTTGTTGTGGATTATTCTCAGTCTTTCTGGTATCTCTCTTATGTGCTTCTTTTGGTAAAGGTACACTTATTTTAGTATAGGTATATTCTCTTAGTATTGTGTTGTTGTTGCAGCAGTGATATTTCTGGTTAGGGTTTATCTGTTGGTTCTAGTATGGACTTGCTAGAATCATTCTATCTAAGAAAAGGTTATTGTGCTCGGGGGTGGCATAGTGAATGCCTATGGTTGGGTGACAATGATGTGACATTGTATATGGTTAAACGAGCATACAAAAATTTTAACACATACAAGGGTTAAGATGGATATTTTCTTAAAAAAATTATGTTTCTAAAATAGAGAGGAAAAGCCACATCAATGCTTCCAAAGTATTGAACTTGAATTGCTATACAAAACAAGACCCTTCCAAACCAATCTCACTATAAAAGTGGATTGTTGTACAAAACAATAATATATTGAAGTATCACAGAGCTCGTTTTCATAGTCCAGTGGTTAAATCTTTTATGCAGATGTTTCTTCAAAATTTCATTATTCTATAACAACTATTTCCAATTTCTAATAGCAATTAATCTCACTAAAAACAAATTTACTTGGAACACCCATTCCACTAGCAAATTGAACCTCTATGAAATGGCTTACTCAAAATCTTTTTTGGAAGGATTTTTGTCATCTTTGGTTCCTTTAAATAATTTTAAAACTAATACATATGTTTTCACGAGTTTATATAAAACTAATGCATATGTTGTCAGGGGTTTAATTACGAAGTTTCAATTCAAAGAAAGTTCCTTTAAATATTTGTAAAACCAATGCATATATTTGTCAAGGTTTAGCTATCAAGTTTGAATTTAAAGAACTTGTTAATATAATGTCTATTATATTATGTTTCATGTATCTTTAGATAATCGAATATAAAGAACTTGTTAATAAAATGTTCATTATATTTTGTTATCACATGTTTAGCTACAACGTTTCAATTCAAAGAAAGTTCCTTTAAATATTTTTAAAACCAATGCATATATTTGTCAAGGTTTAGCTATAAATTTTCAATTTATAGAACTTGTTATATGATGTCTATTATATTATGTTTCAAGTATCTCTAGATAATCGAATTTAAAGAACTTGTTAATAATTTTTTTATTATATTGTGTTTCGAGCATTTAAATAGTCGTAATACTTGTGCGTGGTTGCTTCCAGTGACGTGTTTTTGTCACCGAGGACAAATTTCAAATTCTTGGTTAACTAGGCTTCAGTCTACCTACCTTTGGGATACAACAACACTCTACCTACCTTTGGGATTTTTCAACAGGGCAGGGACTAGCTGCTTCACAACTATTTCCCTGGTTAGTATATATATGTTAGTTGTTCCACACAGTGATTTGGATGAGATGATAATGTTCCTTGAGTTTCACACTTCAAGTGGTTGCATTAAAGAGACTATTATATTCCAAAATAAAAACTATAGTTTCTTTCGTTGTAATGGTTTGAATGGGTGGCTTCCACAACATAAGTGGGTTTTGGATATGTTTCGATAGCTTCTACACATACACCTTTTCTGCAACTATATATGTTATGTCTTCTACATGAATGGAGTTCCTAATGATTGGAAGCAAGTCCGTGTTTTTCTTTCAAAATACTATATTAAATAATTTGGCCACAAGTCAGTAGAATTGGCTACAAGCTAGGGAGAAGTGAGAAACACACTTTGGCCACAGGCCAGCAGAAAAGCTACTTTGATATCACTTGAAGCGAAGCTGATGATTCACTTCTTCAAATCATCATGAATGCATAGAAAAATCCCATATATCCATATTAAATCGTATTTATTTATTATATGAATACATATATGAGATTGGATGGTTGATGAATACAATGGATTCATATATAAATACACTTAGGGGGTGAGACATCATGTCCTTTGAAAATGGGCATTCCTTATCATTATTACAAAATTAATAATATTGACCTACATGACTACTATTACAATAAATGTGTATGCATTGTTACATAGTCGTAATAAACCCTAGGTATATTATAGGAGATCGAAAGGTATTGTGATTGGATGGAAAATTTCAATGGAACTCATTAACTCATTAATGTTATCGACATGTATCGAGATTGACCTAAAACTTAAGTAGTTGGGAAACAAATTTTCAATTAGAAATTTATATTTCCCATACGAAGATAGGAAAATATTCTCAAAAAAAATTTAAATGTTGGGAATGGTTAGAAAGAAAAATGTAATTATAGTAGGTGATTCAAATCTAACAATGAAAGTAGGGGAAATATGGGGGATGGAGCTAGACAAGATCCTCTGGCTAATTTCTTCACTTATATGTTTGAGGACCTTGACTTATGTGATGCGAAACCTCCAAAGTTGGTTCGAACTTTGAGAAATTTCAGAAGTGGAGGGGAGGAGGTGTTAAAGTGGATGGATATATTTTTGTATTTGAGAAGGTATTGAATGAGTCAGATAGAATGAAGACATTGGTAGGTGAAGGAGAGGCCTCATAGCATTTACCAATGCTACTGCAAATAGAGAAAGAAGACCGAAAATCCCTAAGGCCCTTCAATTTAATCATACATATCTAGAAGAGGAAGGATTTAAGAATATGGTCATTCAAAATCAGAAAATGTATGATCCAAACCTTGGTGAATCTGCAATGTTTCAGTTTGCAAAGAACATGAAACATGTAAAATAAATTATGGTAATTTGAGCAAAGGAAAAAACACAAAGTGCAAAAAATGAATTGGTAGAGATAGATTATCAAATTAAGTATCTGCGTGAATGAACAAAGAAGAAGTATTTATGGAAGAATAAAAGAAAAATCGGAAATGGTTAGAGGGTGTAAAAATGAATTTGTTGGAACAAGAAGAAGCTAAATGGAGATTGAAGAGTTGGGCCATTCAGCTGGTAAAGGGTGACAAAAATACAAAAAAAAAAAAAATCAGAACCATGGAAAGCACAAAAGGAATATAAATACAATATGGAAGATAAGGACAAGTGAAATTTTAAGGGTTAGGATATTCAAATAAATAATAGAAGAAGGAGAAAAAAACTTTAGTTCTCTAGTTTAAGAGTGTACAGGAACTAACATAGAAGAGATCTTAAAGGTAGTCTCCTTCTTCCCAAGACTTATTTATGATCAACAAAATGAGGATCGGGATGTTGGGGTAATAAAGGAGTAGATGAAAAGAGTCGTGGATTCTTTTTAGAAAGCAAAGAGCCTAGGTCTAGATGTATGGACAATAGAATTCTACTTGGGGTTCTATGATTTTTCAGGAATAAGAAATATAGAGGGTTGTTGAGGAGTCAAGTATAGCATGAAAAATACTAGGATATTTGAATACTACTTTCATATCTCTAATACCTAAGAAAATTTACTAATTAATTTGATGATTATAGGCCCACCCCCCTATGCAACTATGTTTACAAAATCATTACCAAGACATTCACCAACATGTTAAAAGGAAAATTTTCAAAATTTATATCAGAAGAGCAGTTTGGGTTCTTGCATAATAGACAAATCAATGATGCAATGGGAACAACCCAAGAAGGATTGCCTACTATAAAGGTTAAAAAGATCTTGTAACACACCCAACCCCCTAAGTACCTTTTTAAGGGATGGGGTATTAAATTTTTTCCTTTTCTTAATCATCTCAAAGCCTCTTCTAAAGGCTAC
>ML815046.1:121704-144376 GCA_009831015.1 Picea engelmannii | reverse complement strand
TTGCCTTTGGCTTAGAAGTCACGAGTGAGGGGCATCTATTCCTCCAAAGTTGCCCAGGACTTGCCCCTGCCCCAACCACTGTTGTGTGAACTAACATGCCAGCACAAGCATGTCACTTGGTAGGACTTGAAATCTGGTGGGGACTATATTAGTTACACTCTTTCACCGACCCAACAAGCCACCAACAAGCCACCGTTGATAGCTTTTGTATTAATACTAACTTGACAAAGTGTGCATATGAATCGTGATGTTTTGTTGGTGTTTATGACTAGTAAAGCATACAAAAACATCATAGTATCCATTTTGCAGTTTTTTGAGATTGAAAAATACCAGATTTCTGTTTGAACCAAAGTTGCACTGCATAGCATTCTTGTAATGAACAAAGCCTTACATATAAACTGAACTTCTTTGCTTTGTTTTGGTAGATTTTAGTAATTAGAAATTCCATATTTTAGAGTTTACTTTCTGCTTTTATGAAAAAATTTATCCGCTTAAAAATTTTAATTTTGCTTTGCTTTACAAATATATTCATTTACAAGATGAATATTTACTTCCACATCCATTAAAGAGTTACAAATGGGCACTCCATAGGAGATGATTGAGCACTCCCTCATTAGTTGTACCTTACATGCCGATTTGCTGTCACTCCAATGGACCATTTTTGGTCACCCAACACCATTAACAAATTTCAATCCTTTCTTTAATTTTGCAGATGTTCGCCCTTTCCACTTGATATAAGCGGCTTTGCTTAGTTTTTCATATTCTTGGGAATGAATTTATGCTTTCAAGGAAGAATGATGCTAAGCAGAGGGATTTTTCTTTGTTCTTACAAAAACTATTTAATGTGATTCTGCAGGACAGTTTACATCATAAATTCTACATCTCCTAAACTAAACTTTAATAGTTTTTTAGTTCATGTCCAAGTGCTTTGTCATATTATTTATTCATTTGCAAGTACATTACTCCAATGCTGTGGTGCTGGTGCCGATGTCCAATTAATCAAAGTATTACGCTGCAACTAATATCTGTACAAATTATCAGGTATACATATTAATATAATCTCTTTCTCTGTTTGTTCTACCTTGCAGAAGTTTGAGCTCCGGCGGAATCCTGCACTTCTTCAACTTCTTGGAGTGTTTCCTGAAGAGGAGTTTGCTAGGTCTAGTATAGCTACCAAATTGAATAGCTATGCTGCTAGGATGTGTCCACCTTCAACTCAGAAAGCGTTTGATGCGAAGGTCCAGGATGTCCTTAAAAGCTGGTCTCTTACTCATCTTTTTCAGGATGTTTGAGTTATCAAATGAATTCTATCGCTAGTGTCCGGTTTCTTGAGAAAAGGTCCATTTTATAGTGTGATTGTTTCTGTGCTTTCTCGTCTTTTAAGGTGATTGTGAGTTATATTTCCTCTCCATACCTTCACCAAGCATTATATGTGTCACATTGAGTTTGTGGGCTGAGCCGTAGAAAGAATTGGGTAAACACCTTAATGCTAGGTTTGTTGTATCAGAGCTCTGCTAACATATCTGGCTCTGATTTGAGTATCACAAATTAACTTAAGCTTGTAAATGCCAAAGATCCGGTATAAACTGGTCTATATCTCGTTTTTAGCCTCCGATACCTGAACTTTCAAATGCAAACTTTTCCAATTTGAGGATGATTTTGCATCTTTTTGAACATTTTAAGTACTTGTGCATAGTTCTTAGTCATGTTGTGCAAACCATTCCCTCTTATCGACTTTTGCTTTATGACATTTATACTTTCCAATTTAGCTATTATTCTCAATATCCCAATTAGATTGGCAATTTGTTCCGACATAAACTTAATAACGTTGTGTAGTGAATGCAAACAACTTAATTTGCAAGTTGTTCCAATTAGCTCGGCAATTTGTGTTCCACCATAAACTTAATAAAGTTGTGTAGTGAATGCAAACAACTTAATTTGCAAGTTGTAGTTTTAGTGTATGATGGTCCCGAAATCTCACAATGAATCGTGTTATAGAGTTTGTCTTGTTTCATTATGCTAGGCATTAAAGTTGGCTCATATGAAATGTCCGAAATAATCTTAAATTCAAGTATCTTAATTTGAGAAGTGGTTCTAGTATGTGGAAGTCCAAAAAATTCACAATGAATCATGTTATAGAGTCTGTCTTGTTACCATTAATGAACAACAAAAATATATAATTAGGCCATTTGGGTAGTAAATGTATAAATGACAATTTGAAAAGTTGTTATGGGTTTGGAAGTTCCAAAAATTCACAATGAATAATGTTAGAGTCTGTGTCATTACACGTGCTAGGCATTAAAGTTGAGTTTATGAAAGGTCCAAAGTAATCTTAAATTCAAGCATCTTTATTTCAGAGGCAGTTTTAGTGTGGAAGTTCCCAAAATTCTCAATGAATCATGTTATAGACATAGACTCTGTCTCGTTACAGTTAATGGACAATGAAAATAAATAGTTAGGCCATTTGGGTAGTAAATGTAAGCATGGCAATTTGAGAGGCTGTTCTAGTGTGTGGAAGTCCCAAAATTTCACAATGAATTATGTTATAGAGTTTGTCTTGTTACATGTATTAGGTATTAAAGTTGGGTCATATGAAAACTCCAAAGTAATCTTAAATTCAAGTATATAATTGCAATATTAAGAACAAAAATAATGGTGGCCATAATGAGAGTTGTGTCTATAAAAGTAAACTAAAAAAAATAATATTGTATTAATGTCCACTTGTAGTCAAAATCATAGTTAATTGGACAATGAGAATACATGATTGGGCCATGTGTGCATGCAAACAACTTAAGAAAAAAAATATTGTATTAATTTCCACTTGTAGTCAAAATCATAGTTAATTAGACAATGAGAATACATGATTAGGCCATGTGTGAATGCAAACAATTTAATTTGTAGGTTGTAGTTTTAGTGTGGGAATCCAAAATTTTCACAATGAATTATGTAATAAAGTTTGTGTTGTTACATACTCTATGCATTAAAATTGGGTCATATGAAAGCTCCAAAGTAATCTTAATTTCAAGTATATAATTATAATACAAAAAACAAAATGAATGACAACCATAATGCGAGTTTTGTTAAGAGTTGTGTTTACAATAGTAAATTAATAAAAAAAATTGTATTAATGTCCACTAGTAGTCAAAATCACAATTAATGGGGCAATGGGAATACATAATCAGAACATTTGGGTAGTAAATGTAAACATGGAAATTGAGAGGTGGTTCTAGTATGTGGAAGTTCCAAAAATTCACAATGAATGATTGACAACCATAATGAGAGTTTTGTTGAGAGTTGTGTTTACAAAAGTAAATTAATAAAAAAAATTGTATTAATGTCCACTAGTAGTCACAATCACAATTAATGGGGCAATGGGAATACATAATTAGAACATTTGTGTAGTAAATGTAAACATGGAAATTGAGAGGTGGTTCTAGTATGTGGAAGTTCCAAAAATTCACAATGAATGAATGACAACCATAATGAGAGTTTTGTTGAGAGTTGTGTTTACAAAAGTAAATTAATAAAAAAAATTGTATTAATGTCCACTAGTAGTCAAAATCACAATTAATGGGGCAATGGGAATACATAATCAGAACATTTGGGTAGTAAATGTAAACATGGAAATTGAGAGGTGGTTCTAGTATGTGGAAGTTCCAAAAATTCCCAATAATCACACTATAGAGTCTATGTCGGTACATATCATAGGCATCAACGTTTGTCATCACGACAAGTAATATCAAATTCAAGACTATAACCATATAAGATCAGCAACAAATGAATAAGTGTTAAACTACAATGGAGAATATGTAAGAGAGGAGAGATAGAGAGACTAAATGATAGATATGTATTATATCATGTATCAAATTACATAAATTGGTGTTGTCTAGCAAGTTTCATTATTCTCATTAGGAACCATTTACTTAATTTACCTAATTCATAAATACATGGACATACATGTCATTTATCAAGTATGACTCATTACCACTTTATGACATTATTATTTTAGAACATAACATTAATTACTTCTTTGATAAAATAAACATTACAATATCTAAAGCCTCCTTTTAATGCTTATTTTCTACATCTTTCGAAATTATCTTTGTTGAGTGTTTTGGTGAAGATGTTTTCTACTTGATCTTGGGCTCTGTAATAAATTAGTGCTATCTTTTTGTTTTGCATTTGTTTTCTAATATAGTGATGTTGAATATTGACATGTTTTGTTTTCGAATGATAAATCAAATTCATTGTCGGCTTTATGGAACTTTGGTTGTCACAATGTGTCTCCCTGTGAGAGTTTAAAAACCTTCATAATATTCTAAGTGAAAACATTATATTTGATATAGTTGTGATAAGATAGATTGATTCTCTTACAAGTCGATGATAAATCAATTCATTAACTACCTCAAAGTTATCATCTTTTGAAAGCTTTAAGTTTACCTCCATTGGTGTCTTGTTGGGATTTCAATTTTCCATCTTTCTTAATTAATAATTCTGAGGGATATTTATCTGTCAAATAAAAATATTGTCTATTGTTGTCAAACTTCAATGCTGAAACAATAATTTGATAATCCCAAGTGAGTCATATCAAATGATTTGCAAAGACTACTTCTTTCTCCCTGAATCAGGGCATCACTACTACCAATAATGATCAAGTCATCAGTATATACAACCATAACACTAACTTCAGATTTTCTTTGATATACAATTTAAAATTAAAATCACTTATCTTACATCTCTTGATGTAAGATACTTATCAATCTTTTCATACTATGCTTGAGGGCTTGTTCTAATCAATTCAAGGCCTTCACCAACTTATTTACCAATTTTTCTTTTACTTAAATAACAAATCCTTCTTGTTGCTCAATATACAAATCGCGCTGCAAGAGCTAACAAAATTATTATTGTAATTAATTTTGTAGTGGGAACAAATGTTTCTTCATAGTCTATACCTTCTTTTTGTACATTTTTTTTGCAACTAACATGGCTTTGTATATATCAATAGAACCATTTGATTTGAACCTAGTTCAATACACCCATTTACAATGTATTAGTATCTTACTTGGAGGTAATTTAACTAGCTTCCAAGTGTTGTTTTTATTAAAACATCATATTCTACTTACATTGCATCTCTTCAATCTTGTTTTTTGTTTGTTTCACAAAAGAATTTTGTTGATAAGAATGCACAACTTCACTCACCCAAACAATACTTCTCTCTTGGGGTTCTTTGGACCTTGTTCTTCTCTCACCTTGTTGTATCGTATTGGGCTTTTCATTTTAAAGAGTCTCATAAAACCCTTTTGTCCTTTTCTGAGATTGATTGTTATCTTTTTTAGACTCATTGCCATTTTTTCCTTCTAACTCCAACTCTAATTTTTCTTCCTTTTCTTTGTCATCTTCGCTATTTCACTTCTTATATGTGACATGAGTTTTAAATTTAGGGTCTTGACCATCACCCTATAAAACTTCACCTCTCTGTTTGGATGTATGCACATGTGGTGGTCTCTCATAAAAAATTGCATCTCTATTTGTAACAATGTAAAAAACACGAATAGTTAAAAATTCCTTCTTTTGATTGATTGATGAAGAAAAAAACGCGCACGCGCCCTGACCTAGCTCTGTAACGATTACGGGTTTGAGTGTGCTGCCATGGCAGCCCAAGGAGGGGAGCCGCTGCCCCCTCCTTCCCCCGCCTCCTCCTTCAGACGCCTGGTAGAAGCAAGCAGCAAAAAGTCGATCGCCGTAGAAGCCCCGAGCTTTATTAAGAAACTGAATGATATTCCAGAGATCGACCTCCCTCCGGAATCCCCTATCAAAGTCGCCATGTCTCTCTCTGAACGAGGACTCATTGGTCAATTTATGGGACTCTGGCCCTCAACCAGAACCACCGACAACTGGATTTAGAGAAACTGGAGACCTCTGATAGAAAATAGTGTGACATGCTACGCGGTCGGGCGAGGATACTTTGTCTTCGAATTTATCTCTCAGGAGGATAGAGATCCGATTTTCAGAAACGGCCCATACTTTATGGGCACTCAAGGACTTTACCTAAACAGATGGACCCCGAACTTTGACCCTGCTTCAGAAGTCCCCAAGGATGTCCCGGTCTGGGTAAGGCTCCCCAACTTGTCGATCCACTGCTGGAACCCCTCCTCGCTTCAGGCAATAGGCAACGGACTTGGGCGCTACATCGACCGAGCAGAACCTAGAGACCAGTATTCTTGTGCGAGGATCTGTGTAGAGGTTGATCTGGAGGTAGGCCTACCAGAGGCCATAAAGCTGAAGGTCGGTAACTGGCAGCACTTCCAAAAGCTGGACTACGAACAGCTCCCGTTCAAGTGCAGAGGTTGCCACGAATATGGTCATTTCCAAAGAAATTGTCCAAAAAACCCCCCCTCCACTGGAAAAGAAGGGGATGAAGGATGGCAGCAAGCCCATAAAGGGAGATCTAGAGCAAGAGGCCAAAGGAATGAACAGACAGAACCACAGAAAACCAAGCCCACGGAAAATACAGAAAAGGAGAACAGCTTCATAATCTTAGCCAAAGGAATGGAGGACAGAGAGTAAGATCCAACTAAAGAAGTTCAAGAGGGAGAAAAGGAAGATCAGAATCCTGCAAACAAAGGGAACACGCCAACAGAAGAAGCAAGGACGCAAAATAACTCCCCCCAGAAGCAGCTCGGAAGTCAGAACATGGAGGAGGGGGAGATCTCGTTAAGTAGCGACTCAGACGAAGCAAGTGAGGTTTGGGCCTCCCCAAAGAAAAAGGGAAGAGGCCAGAAGTCAAAAAATGCAGAAAGGAACCAGGAAGCCCATAAATCCGTCCTCAATGGGTCATAGCCCACTATCAAAAATGCGTGGTCGGTTCATAACACGCGGAAGCAGGCCAAAGCCTCCCAAGGAGGCCAGCCCCCCCTCAAGGTTTATAATGATCATAACCTCCTGGAACTGTAGGGGAATGGGAAGCAAAAAGAAGGAAGAAGCGTTAAAAGATATTCTCAAAGCCTCGAAAGAAAGTATCCTACTGCTCCAGGAGACCAAAATGAGCCAGCAAGATGCGCTCAAAACCCTGTCGAAAGTTTGGAAAGGAAGTCTCGGAGACGCTGGAAATGCAAGGGGTGCCTCAGGAGGGCTATGTACAATGTGGGACGCCTCCAAAATAGACCTGCTCAGCTCTGACATCTGCATGCATTGGATTCACACCAGAATTCTCCACAAAGACACGGGCTGCCAGGTAAGCATTTTTAATATTTATGCACCACAACTATTGGGGGGGGGAAAACACTGTTGGGAATCCCTGCAGGTCTACCTCCAACAAAACAATCTCACCAATATCATCTTGGGTGGAGATCTAAATGTAACTCTAGCCCAGGACGAGAAGAGGGGCGGCTCGATAGTGAGAGATCCGGCTAGAGAATGGGTAGAGGACTTAGCCTTCGCCTGGGACCTTCTTGATATCAAACCAGTCAAAGGTCGTTACACGTGGACCAATAAGAGAATTGGTCCTGGGCACATCGCTGCCAGATTGGACAGATTCCTTGTACAAAGCTCTTTTCTGTTGCTAGGACTTGAAGCAAAGGCTGAAATTTTGGCCCATAGTGTTTCTGATCACAAACCGATTCGGTTAGAAATCAAAAAAGATCAAGTCAAAGGGCCCATCCCCTTTAGATTCAGCGCAAACTGGATAAATGATCAAGGATTCACAGCGCTAGTAGCAAAAGTATGGGCCACCACAGTCCAAGGTTCAGCTTCCTACATGTGGGAGGAAAAAATTAAAAGGCTGAAATATGCTTTGAAGTCATGGGCCAAGATCCAAACGAGTCCAATAGCAACGCGCCTAGCAGCCCAAAGCCAACTTGAAGTCCATCATCTAACAATGGAACAAAAGGATATCACCCCGGAAGTCTTGCAAAAGGAGGACAGCCTGCAAAGGAAATGGCATCAAGCCTGCAGAATGGAGGAAAACTATTGGCGGCAGAAGTCGAGAAGCTTATGGTTGAAAGAAGGAGACCGCAACATAGCCTACTTTCACAAACAAGCGGAAGCAAGGAAACAATACAAGGCAGTGACGGAAGTTCAGGTTCAGGGAAAAACAATTGCAGATCCAAAAGGCATTAAACAAGCAACTTATGAAACTTTTGAGAAACTATATACAGACCCAAAGGATACGGATTTGGACCAGCAAGGCTACCCACTCACGCTCTTTCCAAAGCTAATAAATGAAGACATTAACAACAAGCTGACTAGAGAGGTATCGCAACAAGAAATAAAGGAGGCCCTTGACCAGATGAACCCAGACAAAGCTCCAGGACCGGACGGGTTCCCTGCCAGATTATATCAAAAGTGTTGGGAAATCATAAAAAAGGACCTAACCAAAATGATCCAGAAGTCACAGCAGGCCAGCAAGCTGGGAGGAAGCACTAACTCTTCTTTTCTGGCACTCATCCCGAAAGAAAAAGGAGCGACCTCTTTCAACAGGTTCAGACCAATCTCTTTATGTAACACAAGCTATAAAATCCTTGCCAAAGTAATAGCCAACCGTCTCAAGGAAGCTCTCCCTCTCATAGTTCCTGAAAATCAAGGAGGCTTTGTTCAAGGAAGACATATCGCCGACAACATCATCCTGGTTCAAGAAGCGATCCACTCCAGCGTTCTAAGGAAAGAAAAAGGTATGGTCATTAAGCTAGATCTCACTAATGCTTTTGATAGAGTCAGACACAAATTTCTATTTGAAGTTATGAGGAAGTTTGGGTTTGATTTACATTTTATAAATTGGATAAAAGCCTGCATAGGATCCCCTTGGATAGCCCCCCTGGTAAATGGGAAGGTAACTGCCTTCTTCAAAGCCTCCAGGGGCCTAAGGCAAGGCTGCCCACTGTCACCTTTGCTTTATGCCCTTCAAGCTTCAGTTCTAAGCTACCAACTGGAACACTCCCAAATTAATAAAGATCTTCATGGTCTAAAAATAGCACAAGGGGTGAAAGATATCAACCATGCACAATTTGCGGATGATACGCTTCTGCTGGGTGGAGCAAGCCCAATCATAGCAAAAAAATTCAAGGAAGAGTTGGACGCCTATGCAACAGTCTCCGGCAACGAGATAAATCAGTCCAAAAGTAGCATTTATGGCTGGAACATCACCCCAAATGAAACGCTGAGAATTACAAGAGTTCTAGGGATGGAGGGGCACACAAAATGGGATGCCTTCAAGTACCTGGGAGTCCCAATCTTTAAATCTGCCCCAAGAGTTTCCCACTGGAGCAATATCGCAGAAAAACTTAAGAATAAATTCACCTCTTGGGGGGGCAGCTGGTTGAACTTAGCAGGAAAGACAGTCCTGATAAAGGCTGTAGTGGCTAGCCTCCCCATCTTTCAATGCTCGCTCCTGTTAGCTCCAGCTACAGTTATCCAAAACCTTGAGGCATTTCAGAGGCGTTTCTTGTGGGAAGGAGGAAGGCAGGAAAAGAAGAAGATGCACCTGGTTAGTTGGGAAAAAACCACAAAATCCTACATAGAAGGAGGTCTTAATTTTAAAAATACAAGGACTCAAAATCTGGCATTAGGGGCAAAGCTTCTCTGGAAATTGATCACCGGCAAAACCACTTGGAGTAAACGAGCACTTTGGAGGAAATACTTCCGAGGGTCTCGGGACAGAAGTTTAGAACTCCCAGGTAAGGAGGTGAAAAGCTCTCCCATCTTCGCGCTTTGCAAAAAAGTACTCCCTCTTTTCACCCCTCACCTAACTTGGGTGCCGAGAAATGGAAGGAAAATAAGAATTTGGACAGACTCAATAATGGGTGACCCTCCGTTAGATCAGCACCAGGACCTACAAGGACTCAAAAGATGGATGGACAGCCAAAACATCTCAACACTCTCAGGCATATCAGTTTGGGGAGATGAAAGGCCTCACCCCTGGCAAGGGTGGGCAGTCCCAAATAGACCAGTTGTACTAGATAGTCAATGGGATGCTCTCAAGAAGTGTCTCCAAGGGAAATCCCCTCTAAAAAAGACAGGTAAGGATGACTGTGGATGGGGCAGGAATGCCAGGGCTTACACCACAGCAGAGGGTTACCAACTCTTCAACTCAATTCCCACTGCAATGCCAAATCCAGCAAGATGGAAAGCAGTCTGGAAATATCGATCCCTCCCAAAAATTGACCATTTCAACTGGACCTTGGCACACAAAAGTATCCCAACGGGGGAGAATCTCCGAAGAAGGGGCTGGGAAGGACCCTTTAGGTGCCCTCTATGCCTCCACGCAGAAGAAACAACTGACCACACTCTCCTAAACTGCAGTTATGCAAAAGAAGTCTGGATGAAGGTAACAGGCCTCCAAACAGCCACAAACTTCCCTCCAGATGTAATAAGCCTGCTCCTCCAATGGGAATCCCTGTTCCCCTTTGCCAATAAGAAAATAAACCAAGCTCTCTGGATATGGGGATTACTTCCAAAGTTTGTTCCATGGAATCTCTGGTTAGAGAGAAATCATAGAATTTTCAGAGATAGCCAACTAAGTGAAGACAGAATTGCCATTAAAATTCAAGCACTGCTGGGGGAATCTGCTGCTCACCTATGTCCCACAGTAAAGCTACATAATTTGGACGAAGAACAGGAGAGTTGGATAGCCCAGTTCAACATCCCAGGGATAGGAAGCCAACAAGGAAGTCACCCAATGCATGAAAGCTGGGAGATCAGGGAAAGTGAAAAGGAATTTGCCAAATGGAAAAGAAAAATCAAAACGCCCATCCTCTACTTTGATGGGGCCTCGAAAGGGAACCCAGGCCAGGCCGAGGGAGGGGGCATAATAGAAGATCCCAGACAAGACAAAGCAACACATTATGCCCTTGGACTCGGTATAGAGTCCAACAACAGAGCCGAAGCCTTGGCTCTCTGCCAAGGTTTGCAACCGGCAGTCAAACTAAGAATACAGGATTTGGCAATTATAGGTGACTCCAGAATAATCATACAGGCGATGATCAAGCGCTCCACAACTAAAAGCATCAAGCTCAATAACCTTCTTGATAAAATCCACCTCCTACTAAGGAATTTGAACACTTATCAATTCTATCACGTTTTAAGGGATTTAAATCGAATTGCTGATAAAGAAGCCAACAAAGGCATTCTATTGGATGCTGGAGTGTTGTCAATCAATGGCATCATTGAAAATGTGGAAATCCCATGACCCATCGCAGCTCACAGGCACTCTTCCAAAGGATCGACAGCGCAGAAGCAAAGGATTCGGGCGAATCGCCCAGGCAGGCAGGAGTAGAAGCGTGATTGGACGGAAGTCCAAGGCAAGTACAAAGAGGAATGGGACCCAGATCTGGTGGAGACACAAGATCCGCGCGATCACGGCCAGAATCTAAAAACAATAATGGGAATGAGCGAGAGAGAAATAAAGGAAGCTAGGCCCCCTCTCATTCTAGCTCAAGCAAAGGTCTGTAAGAAGCTTAGGAATCCAGAGAGGGTGAAGCATAAGAGCAAGAGAAGAAGGACATGCGTGGTGAGAGCTCGAAGGGAGATGGCGTCTTCATCAAAAGGGAAGTTGAGCACAGAGGAACGCCTGAAGGAGATGGACAAAGCTCTTGCAAACCTGCAGCAGCTTCTACAACACCAGTTAGACTTTTTAGAAAATTTGGACGTGGAGGCTGGACGCAGACTGGAACAGCTAGAATCTGACATCACAATGACCAAAATTGGTTTTGCTGAGGAGCTGGACAAGCTCCACAAAGAGCTAAAGAACCCACAACAAGAATTTGATGAGAGGATGGAACAGCTGGAGGCTAAGATGGCCCAACTGAACAGCAACTGGTGCCAGGAGGAAAAGAAGTAATCTCTTGTTGTAAAAGTCTTTGTAAGCAGGCTTTATAAGCACTCTGGCAATCTGTTTCAGCCGAGGCTCTAAATAAGTAGCATGCTAGGTAGTAAGGTAGCTAAATCAATTCATAAGTATAGTTTCAATGTAGATTGTTTCAGGAATGTAGGCCCGAAGACACCTGGGGCCATTTTGTAACTGAACCTATGGCTTTGCCACCTCTTTTAATATAATCCATACCCGTTTGCGTAAAAAAAAAACAATGTAAAAGACACAAGGGTTTCGTAATGAACATCTCACTCTGAATTCATAATAATCTATATATAATAATAATTGATTGTAAAAATGATGATGCAATTATAAGGATAGGGTCTACCTATATATATGCTCTTTATGGTTTTATGAGGAGTCATGACCTTTTATTACATTAGTGTTTAATTTTACTTTTATTTATTATTTTAATGTCTATATATTATATTATATATTTATTGTGACATTGCCCTTCTCTTAAATTTTTCTTTGTCCTCAAAGCAATGATAAGGAAGGATGTAACTGGAGAAAGTGCTCTAATTCCCATGCAACGTCTTCTTCCGATAGATTTTTCCATTTAATCAGATATTCCTTGATTACTCGAGAACGTAATCTTTTTTCTTGGGTGACGATAATGGCTTCGGGCTCTAAAATGATTTTTCCTTCCTCATCCAACATATGAAGTATAATTTGTGCCTTTTGTTGTTGCTCCAAGACTCTCTTTAGACATGATACATGAAAGATGTTGTGGATACGACTTTTATCTGGTAAATCCAATTGGTAAGCTACGTGATTGAATTTTCTATTTATTTGATATGGTCCATAAAATTTTGGAGCCAATTTATTCTACCCATGTTGTTTAAGGGATAACTTTTTGTAAGGTTGAAGTCTCACAAATACCCAGTCTCCTACTTCAAACTCTCTTTCTGTTCGGTTTTGGTCTGCTTGTTGCTTCATTCGGTTCCTTGCAACAGTTAAGTTTTCTTCAAGTAACTGAAGGATTTTCTGATTTTTGTCTAAATGGTCTTTTACTAATGCAACTTTAATGTGGTTGGTGGCCAACTCCTTCCATGATGGAGGTTCATAACCATAAAGAGCTTGGAAAGGTGTCATTTTAGCTGATGTGTTATAAGTGGAATTATACCACCACTCAACAAGGTGCAACCATTGAAGCCATTTATTTTGTTTGTCGGAGATAAAACAACGAAGATAGGTTTCTAAACATTTATTGACGACTTATGTTTGACCATCTATTTGAGGGTGGTAAGCTGAGCTCATATTGAGAGAGGTTACGATTTGTTTGCAAAATTCTCTCCAAAAATTCCCTTTAAATTTGGCATCTCTATCGCTAATGATAACCTTAGGGAACCCATGTAGTTTGTAAATATTTTTACAGAATATTTCAACTGTTTGTTTTGTAGAATCTGTTTTCCTTACTCTATTAAAGTGTGCATACTTAGTTAGTCTATCTACTGCTACTAATATTTTATCTTTTCCGTCGGATATGGGTAGTCCTTCAATGAAATCCATTGAAATTTCTTCCCATTTTTGGTTGGGAATGTGTAACGGGTGGAGTAACCCAAGGGTCGACACATTTTCATTCTTGTTCCTTTGACAAGGATCACATTTTGCTACATATTTTCGAATATCTACACTCATCCCTTTCCAAAAAAATGATCTTCGTGCATTATAGTATGTTTTGAAAAATCCTACATGACCTGTAGCTGGGTAATCGTGAGATTCTTGAAGAACCTTGGCTTTAAATCTTGAGTTGGTATTTAAGTAGATTCTCCCTTTATACCATAAGATGCCATTTTTCCATTCGAACTTAGGATATTGATTTAAATTGTTGATTATAGAGAAAGTCTTTGGGTTTTTTGCATACTCAGTTCGAATTTCATCCAACCATTCTGGGATGGTTATTGATATTGAAAAAACTTGTGTTTCTTCATCTTTTCATGATAGGGCATCAACCGTGATATTGTTTTTTCCTCTTTTATGTAGAATTTCCATATCAAACATGACAATTTTCTCTATCCACTTTTGTTGTACGGTTGACAATGTTTTTTGTTGTAATAAGTACTGGAGACTGTTATGATATGTGCGTATCAAGAACTTACTTCCCAATTGACATTGGTGCCATTTTTTTAATGCATGCATGATGGCAAGCATTTCCTTGTTGTAAGTGGATTGTAAGCATTAGGTTTGATTTAATTTCCTTCTCTCAAAAGCTTTTGGATGCCCATCTTGCATCGATATTACTCCAATTCCAAAAACTGTCGCGCCACACTCGATGATGAAAGGTTTGGAGAAGTCAGGTGTTACTAATACCGGGGTCATGGACATAATGTTTTTTAAGTTTTCAAAACATCTTTGTGCTTCCACATTGCATTGGAAGGAGTTTTTCTTAAGGAGATTTGTTAGAGGGGCGGTTAAATGAGCATAATTCTTGACGAATCTTCGATAGTATCCCGCCAATCCAAGAAATCCTCTTAACTTGGATATGTTTTTGGGTTTAGGCCATTCTGTGATTGCCCTGATTTTCTTGGGGTCTACCTTGACTCCTTTTTTTGGATATGATGTGACCAAGGTACTCTACTTCCTCCTTGCCAATTGTACATTTTGACATTTTGGCGTAGAATTGATTTTCCTCCAGAAGAGATAACACTTGTCCCAAATGTTTCATTTGCTCCTCCCATGTTTTACTGTACACTAAGATATCATCGAAGAAGACTAAGACATGTTTCTGTAAGTATGGGTGAAATAATTCATTCATTGTCGCTTGGAAAGTGGCGGAGGCATTAGTTGGCCCAAAAGGCATCACCTTGAATTTGTAGTCTCCTTCGTGTGTCTGGAAGCCAGTCTTGGCTACATCTTCTAGTCTGACTCTAATTTGATAGTACTGAGATCTTAAATCAAGTTTTGAAAAATATCTTACTCTGTGAAGTTCATCCAACATTTCATCAATAAAAGGGATGAGAAATTTATTTTTAAATGTTATTTTGTTTAGCCCTCGGTAATCTATGCATAATCTGAAAGATCCATATTTCTTTCGAACTAACGCTACTGGAGTTGCATATGGATTTCTGCTTTTCGTGATGACACCACATTTTAATAGGTCTTGGACTAATCTTTTTATCTTTGTTTTTTGGTGATGGGGGTATCTGTACGGTCTAACCTTGACTGGGCTTGATCCTAGTTTAAATTCAATTATATGTTCAATTCTTCTTTGAGGCGGTAACTCCATGGGAAGGTCTTGAAATACCTTCTTATGTTTTTGAATTAGATCTTGGATGTCTGATGTTCTAGAGTCAACCTGTTCTGATTCTTGTATTTCTATGTTGTGGCATTGGATGAAGTATGTGGTTGCTCCTTTTCAGATCATTTTTTCCATTTTTTCTAACGACACAACCTGTGTTTGTGGAGGTTGAAAACCATCTAATTTATAACTTTTCCCTTGCCACTTGAATTGGATGAAGTTTTCCTAGTGATTGAATGAGTATGTGCCCAAGGTTTGTAACCATTGGACTCCTAAAACCACATCTACTCTTCCCAGAGGGACAATGTAGAGTTCTGATTCCAAATTGAAATCTTGGATTTGGAGTTTCACCTTATGGCATTTTCTGACATTCCCATTTTTTTTTCCATCTGCAACCATTACTTTCATATATGGAACTGGATATACAAATAATTTGAGTTTCCTTGCAATCTTGATATCGAGGAAATTGTGGGTACTTCCAGTGTCGATTAGTACGATGACATTATCATTTTTGATATGTTCTTTTAATTTGAGAGTTTGTGGTTGGGTAAAGCCTGTGATGGTTGCAAGTGATATTCTTGGTGTGTTGTCTTCTATGAGTTCTGACGTGTCATTTTGGAAATTTTCCATTTCTTCATTTATTGATTTTGCTGATTTTGATTCGTCGTCTTTTTCTACTTCAAAAGTGTACAATTTTTTTGAGTTATCTTCGATCTGACACCTGTCTTGGGTCCCATTTCTCTCCACATCGTTTACATTTTCCTTCTTTTATTCTTTGGGACTCTAAACTTCTTCTTCTATCTTCAAGTAGATTGGGTGGTATGTATTTTTCATTTCTTGTGGTATGAGGTACACTCCTTCTCGAGTAAACTTTGTTGAATCTTGATTGGCCTTCTAGTTTTTCTTCTGCAGCTTTTGCCTTGCATATTTCTATTTCTATCGTAGTAACCTCATGTAATCTTAAATCGTCTTGGATATGTGGTTTGAGACCACCTATGTAAGACTAGAGTAATTTATCATCATATATTCCAAATACTCGGGTGGTGAGAGCTTCCCATTGATGCGTAAATTCATCTATGCTGCCTTTTTGTTGAAAAAAAAAATCATTTTCCGAGATGCCTCGAAATCTTTAAAAAAAATCGTTTTTGAAAGAAATCCAATTACATGACTAAATTCTTCCTTTCCATGATAGATACCAATTGTATGCAGTGCCTTCAAGGTACATGGACGCGTCTTTGACCTTTTCCTCATTTGTTGTAATATTATATATATGGAAATATTTTTCAGTTTTGTTAAACCAAGCCACACATTGGTTGTTGCCTCCATTGTATTTTGATAGTTCAATTTTGGCTTTGGGAGGATAAATTATTAAGGGTTGATGTTGTGATATAGGTTGAGAATTTGAATTGTAGGGAGGTGGCGACGATAGTGGTGGTGGGGGTGATGTGTTAATGTGCTTGAGTCACTTGGTTGTGGGGGTGATGTGTTAGATGTGCTTGAGTCACTTGGTTGTGGTTGGGTGGCTTGTTGGTGCCCTTGGCCTTTTACTGCATTTAAAATATCATTAAGCTTTTCTTCCTGATGTTGTGTCATCACAACCAGAATTTGTTGCAAATTGTCATTTATTTCTCGTTTAAAGTTTCCCAAACCTCGTTGTAGGTTAACCCCGAGTTCTTGAAAAATATAGTCTTTGAGATCTTTTTTTAGATTGTCCAATCCTTTTTGTAATTCGATTCTGACTTCCGTTGAAATTTTTTCTTTAAGATTATGGGTCAACTCTTGTTTGAGTGCTTCATTGTTGAGCCTCATTTCTTCTAGTAACTCATCATGAGTTTTTTGTATTGAATTTTCAAATGATTTTCTAATGCTTTTACACTCCTGGTCTATTTTTCCCACTTGAGTTTTTAATTCAGACATCCTTCTGGTGTTTGGGGGTGAGTATTTTTCTGTAATTCTGATCTTGCTTGGGATATCCCCTTTTTAATTATTTGAAAATAATTGCATGTAATTTATGGTGAAGGGATGTGAGCCGAGATGTGGAGAGTGGAGGTGTATGGTGGGTGGATGATGAAAGGAATGGTGAATGGGAGGGGAACGACGTGGGAGTGAGGTGGACGCAGACTGTGGAAGAGTGGGGGGGAAACAGGTTGTGGGAGACATGAATCTGGAATGGTGGGTGAGATGTGGGATGGTGTGTGAGAATGGGATGAAGAGTTAGAAGGAGTGAGAAGGGGAATGGGAAGGAGTGGGAAGGGGAGTGACTGTGATACGGTTGGGGGGGAGAGAGGGCAGTGCGTTACATGAAGGTTTGGAGAGAGGGGGGTGCGTGGGAAGGGGAGTGGAGAGAGGCTGATGTGTGGGAGTGGAGAGACTGCAATTTTAGACTGTGGGTGAGGGGAAAAAGCATGGGGGTGTGGGGAATGATTGTGATACGGGGGAGTGAGCAACTTTGATACCAATGTAAAAGATACAAGGGTTTTGTAATGAACAACTCACTCTGAATTCATAATAAGAGATATATAATAATAATTGATTGTAAAAATGATGATGAAATTACAAGGAAAGGGCTTGCCTATATATATGCTCTTTATGGTTTTATGAAGAGTCATGAATTTTAGTCATGACTTTTTATTACATTAATGTTTAATTTTACTTTTATTTATTATTTTAATGTCTATATATTATATTATTTATTTATTGTGACAAGCAACCTTTTTTTTTTACTGGATCACATAACTTGTATGTGTTTGAATCAATGCTATACCCAATAAATATGCATTTCCTACATTTTGCTTCTAATTTATGTCCATATGTATCTGAAACATGTGCATAGGTCAAACAATCAGAAACTTTGATTGTTTTTTTAAACTCTAATTTCTTTCTTGACCAAGCTTCGAAAGGAGTCTTACCACAAACTACATTTGTTGGACTTAGATTCAATAAAAATATTGTTGTGTGAACTGCTTCAACCCAAAAATGAACATTGAGATGACTCCCTTTCAACATGCACCTAGCCATCAACCCAAAAATGAACACTGAGATGACTCCCTTTCAACATGCACCTAGCCATCTCCATAATTGATCGATTATTCCTTCTTGTTACCCCAACTTGTTGTGGTGTTTGACAACATAGGTTTTTCTTTGAATATCATGATGATAGAAAAATTCACAAAATGCATGTGATTCGTACTCACCTCCTCTATCGCTTTTTAACACCTTAATGGGTTGACCACTTTCATTTTCAACCATAGCCTTGAATTGCTTAAAAATTGAAAAAACAACATATTTGAACTTCAAAAACTAGACCTATGTTTTTCTTGAAAAATTATCAATAAATGTTACAAAGTACTTAGCACCTCCAAGGGATTGGGTTCATTGGATCACAAACATCATTATGTAGTACCCGAGTTTCTCTAGTATTGTTGTTATCAAATTTGAAACGATGTTGCTTCCTTGCTAGATATGCTTTACATACACCTTTATCTTTCTCCATGTTAGGCTACCCATTCACCAAATTATATTTATGAAGCAATTTTGAATAAAAGTAGTTAAGATGCCCATATCTTTCATAGCCATAGTTGATATTTTAATGTAGAACATGTTAAAAAATCTTATGTTGCTTTGAAATACCATCAAACCTATACATATCATTACATTGCAATCCTCTAGTGATGTTGTTGTTATTATCTTTAATCAATGTTCCTTTTAAAAAACAATAATATAATTCTCATTGGTAATTTTACTAATAGAAAGTAAGTTGGGTTTTAAACTAGGAACATACAATCATTCTACATATTTTTGATGCAAACGACTGAAAGTTTGATAGGTACTTCTCCTTGTCCATGTACCGCATGAACACTATCATCACCAAGAATAATGATCTCGTTATCATGGGGAGCAAGTATGGAAAAAAATTCTTGCTTACTAGTGATATATTTGATGGCTCCTAAACCAATGTACTAGACACATTGAGAAGTAGAGATGTCATTTTGAGAAGCCATACATATGTAATTAATCACAACTTCATTTTGTGAAACCACTATACTACTTTCTACAAAATGAAATTGATACCTTCCCCCTCTATGATATCCTCTAGCTTTATTTTGATGAGCCTCATGTCTTTACTTGAGGTAAGACTCTTTCTCATTATGATTGCTCTTACTACAATAATTGCAATGTTTAGAACTCTGAAAAGTATTTGTCTAATTTGAATAACTTGGCCTCCCATTTTGATGCCAACTATATATTCCTTTTCAACAACCTCTATCATGACCTCTTCCTTTGTGTCTTCTTGTAAGATCTTTGTATGGTTTTGCAAGTTCATTTTTCTTGAGTCACTACTCTTCCTGCTCTTCCTGGAGTAGTAAGCCTATAACTCCTTCAAATCTGGGAACTTGATTTCAAGAAGATACACATAATGAAGTTACAAAATTATGATATGCATTAGGTAGGATATTAAACATATTGATTATGAATTCATTGTCTTTAATGTCTACGTCAATCAGTGATAATCCATTTTTCAATTCTTGTAACTTTTGAACACAATCTGTAATGGAATTTAATGCTACCATCTTCAAACTGGCTAATTTGTTTTTTAACAATAAAATTTGAAATTCATTTGAAGTTTTGTATAAATTATTTAACTTTTTCCAAACATCAATAGCATTAGTAATTCCCTGGATGTGGAGAAAAATATTATCCTCCAAAGCAAAGGTAAGGTAGGAAAAAGTAATGCATTTTTATTTTTTATGATAGTCATTAATCATATAGCATTAGTAATTCCCTGGATGTGGAGAAAAATATTATCCTCCAAAAAAAGGTAAGGTAGGAAGAAGTAATGCATTTTTATTTTTTCTGATAGTCATTAATCATAGGAAGTTTTGGAATTATCCCAACAAGAAGTTCACAAAGATCACAATAAGACAAAATTTACTCCACTTTTTGTTTTTGGGCAGAATAATTTTTTCCATTTAATTTATGAAACTTGGACATTATGAAATTATTAATATTGACCATATTTATTTTCTTATAACTCTACACAAAACTGCTTACCGCTCCAATAAAAAAACAAAACCATTATAATACCTTAAAAAAATCTTATAAGTCATTTTAAAAACAAATTAGATTTATATATCCAAAAAATTTCAAATCCCTATAGGTATAAAAAATGCTATAACAAACACTGCAAGTGTACCTTTGCTGTAATTATTCTGTCATCCACACACATCTAGTGGAATTTATGTGTTGTTAGTATGTGCGTTTTTCTTTGAAATCACTTAGCCAATGTAGAGGAAATGATTTTTCTTATGAATTTAATAGTCATCATCCATCGTACTTTCTGAATTAATTAAGTCACATCCACAAGATACATTTATTAGTCCCTGCCTCTGGCTAGGGACTATAGCATTCGCTTGGCTGTCAATCATTGTTGACCGCCTATTAGTGGGTGCATTTTGATAAATGAGTTGGTGCTTTTTGAACCATTTTTAATCTCCACTGAAGTTTTTCAAATAATTTTTATTATTTAATTTTTTTAAATCCTTTTTTTTAATTATTGCAAATTTATATTATGATTATTCCATTGGTCTATATCGCACTGACGAGACTTAATACCTCAGGTGGGGATCTATTTTTTTTTAGGAGGACACATTTTTGATATTTTTTTGAATACCTGCAATGTCTGTTATTCCTCCCGCCTGTGCGATATTCAACGCTGCAACGTCTGCTATTCCTCCCGTCTGTGCGATATTCAACGCCACTTTGGTAAGCCACTCCATGAACGTTACAATTATTGATGAATAGTAGTAATTTTTCTAGACGTATAAACTTCGATTTTTCATGTCTTTCATCCTAATAAATCCAAAGCATCCTAATAAATCCAAAGCAAAGATGATGAATAATATGCGTGAAATTAAAAGTTAAGATGATGATACGTGTTCTGTGTTTATTTTTGAGTTATCCCCCAACTTAGCCTATAGAGCTCCTCACTTTTCTATGTACAAATGTTACTAAAACTAATTCTTAATTCTATAGTTCAGTCTTTTTTCATTCTTTATGGATATATAAAGGATATGGAAAATCCAGCTACATACCTTACAAGGTGTATCTAGTGGCATTCATTTTCCAGGCAGCTGACAGGGCAAGAAGATCAACATCATTTCTGTATCGCACGAACAAAAGAGAAACCCAAATTACTGCTCTACTGCTATCTATGCCAACTGTAGCACATGATTCATACACACCACAGGATTCGAGACATTGACCAACCCTTTATATTCATTAATATTCGCTACGGATTTCCACTGCAGGAAGTTGTCAGTGTTAGAATAAAGCTTACTTTAGTAAGAGATAACTGTTGTAATTGTGAGTTTCAACCATTACTGTTGTAACTGTGAGTTTCTAGGTTTACTATTATTAGCTAATCAGATCCACTTAAGTCAGTGATCCGCATGCTATATATGTAACCTCCATTTGTTTGTTAAGCAATGAAAACTGTTTTGTGTTGTGTGAATTAATTCTTCCAATTTTATTTTGGTATCAGAGCGGGAGTAATGCTACCATGAGGTTGAACGATGTGTGCAAGAGTGCGTGAGCAGTCTAAGCGTGAGAGCTAGGAGATCGCAGAGCAGGTCACTCTTTCTGTTGTCGTTGAATGTCGTTGATGTTGTGCCACCGTGTGCCATCGCATACCATTTGAGGTTGTAGTTGATTGCCGTCGCTGGGGTTAACCATTGTTGATTTACTGCGTGGAGCGTTTGCTGTTGAGGGTGCCTGAGTGCTGTCTCTCTGCTGCGTATTTGCCTTTGAGTGGACCTGGTGAGTATTCTTGCATGCATTGAGTCTGGAGCATGAGGTTGGAGCGAATGTGCTAATCGTGAGGTTGTTGGTGTGGTGAGGTTGCTACAGCGTGAGTTTTTTTTTTGAGTTACTCACGATTTGCATGCATGCATATGTGGAGCATTGAATAAGATTTGCACGCGTTGAATTGTTTGAGAGTGAGGTATAAAATTTTCTTTTAAATAAAAAAGGAGTATTTTGAATATTAAAGTGAGTGCATGTGGATAAAGTAAATGCATGTGTATAAGTGAAGCTATAAATCATTTTATTAAAGTGGGTAAGAGATTTAAGGATGAAGGAAGGTGAAGTGGAAGTTAGTTCACATTCTGAAGTTGCATTATACTTCAAAGGACAATGCATCAAGCGTGCAATAGATCTCTCCCTGAAGTACAATTATCTCACTAAGGAGCTGTCGCATTCAGAGCAAATGGTCATCAAAAATATTTCAGTGTTTGGTATCTCGGTGTGGATAGAGATGAAGGAAGAACCACCATAAACTGTCACTGCCCTGCTTTTTTACTTATATATGTATGTGTGGTGTGTTTAAATTTTGTTTATGTATGTTAGATATATTATATGTGTGTGAGTGAGTGTGATTTTATTTGTAATCAAATGATGAAGAACCAAATATGTAACAGAGTGACATAATTCAGGCTTGTTGTTCTTCATGTTCTTCGGAGCTATAAGAAACACATGACTGGTTGAAGTCTGTTAAAAACTGAAGATTATTG
>ML815046.1:42019-54948 GCA_009831015.1 Picea engelmannii | reverse complement strand
TTTCCTTAGTTGCTTTATGTCTATTAATTCATCCACATTGTGAATTAATTGTCACTTTATGACTTAAGTGACATATTTCACTTTTGACTTAAAACTCCTAAGTCAAAGTGAAATTAGAATCATAAAGTAAAGTATGAGGGTAATAGTCTTTCCCCCTTTGTGCTTAGAGACTCATAAGCACATGGGGACCACTTTCCAAGGTATCCAAATCTCAACAATTTCAACATTGGCCCCATTCAGTGCTCACTATGCAAGGTTGGTGCAAGATGACATTTGTGATGGGTGTATTGGAAGTTCCATGACATTTCAAGAGAGTTCCAAAAAATATTCTATAGATGGAAATGAAGAATGCTGACAATGAAACATCCATTATATTGAACGTTGATGCAAACATGGATGATCTCAAATATTATGCAGGGACATCAAACATCCTTAAGTATCAAAACCCTCACATACCTTCAAGGCAACTATCTATTCTAACCATGTCAAAGTTCGATGCATATGGGCACAGATTGAAAAAATTTCAACATTGGCCCCATTCACTTCTCACTGTGCAGGGTCGGTGGAAGAAATTTGTGATGGGTGTATTTGAATTTCCATGTCAAATTTCAAGATAGTTTCGACAACAATTCTATAGAAGGGAATGAAAAACATTGGCAATGCTACGTGCATGATGAATGTTGATGCAAATGTGGATGATCTCAAATATTATGTGGGGACATCATACATCCTTGAGTCTTGAGACCCTCCCATATTGTCAAGGCATGCGTCTAGTCTAACCATGTCAAATTTTGACGCATACAGGAACATATTGAAGAAATTTCAACGTTGGCCTCATTCACTGCTCACTATGTGGGGTCGGTGCATGACATTTCTGGTGGGTGAATTGGAAGTTCCATGACATTTCAAGAGAGTTCCAACAAATATTATACATATGGAAACAAAGAATGATGACAATGAGACATCCATTATGAACGTTGATGCAAACATGGATGATCTCAAAGATTATGTGGGGACATTAGACATCCTTGAGTCTTGAAACCCTCCCATACTATCGAGGCATGTGTCTAGTCTAACCATGTCTAATTTTGACGCATACATGCACAGTTTGGAGAAATTCGATGTTGGCCCCATTCACTTCTCACTGTGCGAGGTCGATGAAAGATGGAATTGGTGATGGGTGTATTGGAAGTGTCGTAACATTTCAAGAGAGTTCCGAAAAAGATGCTCCATGTCAAGTTTCAAGATAGTTTTGACAAAGATGCTCCATGTCAAGTTTCAAGATAGTTTCGAAAACGATTCTATAGAAGGGAATGACGAATGATGACAATGAGAGGTGCATGATGAATGTTGATGCAAATGTGGAAGATATAAAAGATTATGTGGGGGGACATCATACATCCTTGAGTCTTGAAATCCTCCCATACTGTCAAGGCATATGTCTAGTCTAACCATGTCAAATTTCGATGCATACAGGCACATATTGAAGAAATTTCAACGTTGGCCCCATTCACTGCTCACTATGCAGGGTCGGTGCATGACATTTGTGGTGGGTGAATTGAAGCTTATGTGACATCAACTCGACTTGGTAATTCAATAATCAAACCCTCCTTAAGTATTATGCGGGGACATCAAACATCCTTAAGTATTGAAACCCTCCCATACCTTCAAGGCAACTATCTAGTCTAACCATGTCAAATTTCGACGCATACAGGAACATATTGAAAAAAATTTAACGTTGGCCCCATTCACTGCTCACTGTGAGGGTTCGATGGAAGAAATTTGTGATGGGTGTATTGGAAGGTCCATGTCAAATTTCAATATAGTTCCGACAACGATTCTATAGAAGGGAATGGCGAATGATGACAATGAGAGGTGCATGATGAACGTTGATGAAATGTGGATGATATCAAATATTATGTGGGGAAATAATACATCCTTGAGTCTTGAAACCCTCCCATACTGTCAAGGCATGTGTCTATTCTAACCATGTCAAATTTCGATGCATACAGACACATACTGAATAAATTTCAACGTTGGCCCCATTCACAACTCACTATGCAGGGTTGATGCATGACATTTGTGGTGGGTGAATTGAAGCTTCTGCAACATCAAATCGACTTGGTGATTCAATAATAAAACCCTCCTTAAGTATTATGCAGGGACATCAAACATCCTTAAGTATCGAAACCCTCCCATACCTTCAAGGAAACTATCTAGTCTAACCATGTCAAATTTCGATGCATACAGGAACAGATTGAAAACATTTCAACGTTGGCCCCATTCACTACTCATTGTGTGGGTTCGGTGGAAGAAATTTGTGATGGGTGTATTGGAAGGTCCATGTCAAATTTCAAGATAGTTATGACAACTATTCTATAGAAGGGAATGACGAATGATGACAATGAGAGGTGCATGATGAGCGTTGATGCAAATGCAGACGATCTCAAAGATTATGTGGGGACATCATACATCTTTGAGTCTTGAAACCATCCCATACCATCAAGGCATGTGTCTAGTCTAACCATGTCAAATTTTGATGTATACAAACACATATTGAAGAAATTTCAACGTTGGCCCCATTTATTTCTCACTATGCGAGGTCAGTGCATGACATTTGTGGTGGGTGAATTGAAGCTTCTACGACATCAACTCGACTCGGTAATTCAATAATCAAACCCTTATAATGGTTTCCATATGGCTATGGTTAAGGCATCAAGACTCATCACCTATGAATACAGTCTCCTAATGGTGTATGTATCCCAAATGGCAGCTTATAAATATCCCCTCTCAAGGGCGTGTGTAGTTGTTTAAGACCTCGTTTTGTCTCAGAGCCCAAGAAGCCTCGTTTAGGTCATATGCCCATTTTTTATACCTTTGACCATGGTAAATACCCCAAGATCCATCCCTAGTATGAAAAACCTCCTATAGGTGCCCATATCCCACTCGAAGATCAAAGATCCCTTTTATAGGGTTTACATGGAACTTTAAAGCCTTGTTCATGGATCAAATCCTTAAAATATTTATACAATACTTGATTCCATTTGTTTCCTCCCCTTAACATGGTTAAGACCCCAAGATGCATCCTTGCTACACAAAAATATCCTAATGGCACCCGTATCCAAAATGGATGCCAATATCCCTTTTAATGGGAATGTGTAGTGATTCAAGGACCCATTCATGGATCATGAGTCTTAAATGTTTTATTTAGGCCTTAATACCATTTATTTTCTTCCATGATCATGGTCACAATCCTAAGACCCATCTCTCATGTCTAAAACTTTCAAATGGTGCCTATATCTCATTTGGAGTACAAAGATTCCATGTGAGGGTTTGTGTGGTAGTTCAAGGTGTCATTAATGGATTATGAACCATAAAATATTAATTTATATTCTATATCCCTTGTTTTAGTCCATCGACTATGGTTGAGGCCTTGAGATCCATGCATGGTATGCAAAATATATCAATTATTACCATATCCAACCAAGAGATCAATGATCCATGTTTGTGTGGTTTCTTGAGACCTAGTTTAAGGAAAAGGACCCTAGAATCTTATTTTTGGGCCAATGGCCCAAGACCCATATCTTGCTGCAAAACCTATGAAATGGTACCCATACCCCACTTAAGGAAAAATGTACTTTATAGAGGGTTTTGTGGTGGTTTGAGGAATATTTCATGTCCAATAATATATATAAGATTCATTTAGGGGCCAAGGACCTTATTTTCCTCCCTTAATGGAACCCGTCTCCCATTTGTATGAAAAATATTCCTTTTAGAGGACCCATGTCATAGATCAAGGCCTTAATCATGGCCCATTGGCCCAAGAATATTAATTTAGGGTATAATTCCCTATATTTATCCCCCAACCATGGTTAAGGCCTCGATACCATTCCTTGATGCATAAAACATTGTATCCCTAGACTCTAGTATGCAAAACCTCTTATAATTATCCCATATCCCAATTAATAGAGATCAAAGGTCCATTTTGGAAGGCCTATTTGGTGCTTTAGGGACACATTAATGAAACAAATCCTTACAATATTTATATAATACTTGATGTTATTTATTTCTTCCATTTACCATGGTCAAGACCCCAAGACTCATACTTGGTGTACAAAACCTCCTAATGACGCCTGTATTTGAAGCACAGACCAAATATCCCCTCTAAATGGCTTGTTTTGTGATTCAAGGACTCATTCATCGATCATGAGCCTTAAAAGATTCATTTAGGTACTAATACCCTTTATTTTCTCCCATGACCATGGTTAAGGTATTGATACCCATCCCTTATACCTAAAACTTTCTAAGGATGCTAATATATCATTCATAGGATAAATATTCTATCTAGAGGGTTTATGTGATGGTTTGAGGTGTCCTTAATGAATTATGATCCTAGAAGATTATATTAGGTACTATGGCCCTTATTTTCCTATGTCAACGATGATCAAGGCCATGAGACCCATGCAACGTACACAAAATATCTCAATAATGTCCATATCCCAGAATGAGGCCAATGATTTTGATTTATGTGGTGGTTTAAGGCCTAGTTCAGGGATCAATGCCCTATAAGATTCATTTTGGGCTGATATCCCAAGACCCATCCCTTATGTGCAAAGCCTCCTAATGGTACCCATATCCTACTCAAGGATGAAGGTACTTTATATAGGTTTTTTTGGTGGTTTAAGGAATCTTTCATGTTGATCCAGATTATTTTCGGAATGAAATGAAAGTAGAGATATTAAAATGAAATACTCATAAAAATTGCCAGAAATAGAGAGATACAACAATCCATGATTTCTATTAATGAAAGAAATGTATAGAGACTGTAAAAATACAGAGTGAAAGACTTGTTATAATGATGGCAGTTTTATATATAAGAAGAGATGTGATTACACTCATTCAAGGCATGTGTCTAGTCTAACCATGTCAAATTTCGATGCATACATGCACATATTGAAGAAATTTCAAGGTTGGCCCCATTCATTGCTCACTATGTGGGGTCAGTGCATGACATTTGTGGTGGGTGAATTGAAGCTTTTGTGGCATCAACTCGACTTGGTAATTCAATAATTAAACCCTCCTTAAGTATTATGCGGGGACATCAAACATCCTTAAGTATCGAAACCCTCCCATCCCTTCAAGGAAACTATATAGTCTAACCATGTCAAATTTCACGCATACGGGAACATATTGAAAAAAATTCAATGTTGGCCCCATTCACTGCTCATTGTGCGGGTTCAAACCACCCAACTGAATGGGGCCAACGTTGAAATTTTTTCTAACTATTTTTGTATGCACTGAAATTTTTTCAAATTGTTTATAATTCATAATCACTATCCTCTATAACTTAACCCCTGTAACTCCTTACCTCCAACATGCATCAGTGTTAAATATTAACTCATATCACACACTCATAGGCTTTCAAACAACCCATACAATGGAATCACGTGTTGGCTCGAGCACCAGTCAAGTATAGAAATGTTTAGATGGGGAGACCTCACTTGGTCAATTCTAGAAATGTTTCTAAGTTATATGGACAAAGGTTTATAGAACCTATTGGGTGGTACAAAGGGGTCAAATCAAGCATTATGGGAATATCAAACATTACAAACTTTGATATCATCAACCTAGTTGAAGAAAGTATGGTGTATGAAGACCTTGTGGGAAGACCTTGTGGAAGAAAAATGAAAGAAACAATCTCTATAGAGAAGCATGTGATAAATCTCAAAGGAAATGGAAGAAGAATTATCATACCTCTATACCTTGACGAAGTTAAACCTTGGTCAAAATAGTGGGAAGAATAATATGGAATTAAGGAGTTGTATCGAGCCCTAAATGAAAATGATGAGCATATTAAACCTAATATCTATGGGTTATAATTTGAACACTGAGCTCTATGAATAGTAGATGTAAATCTATGACTCTAGAGAGAGGGTATGTTGGAGTATTGAGGATATCCCCACAGATAATGTCAAATATTTCTTATCAATAAGGGAAATACCACTTGTTTTTTAGAATAATATTAGAGAATACACTCATCTAATTGGACATTGTGATGATATGTTATGGCCACATATGTTCCCAAATACAATATTAGAAGATATAACATATAAATGGTACAAGGTATATGAGGAAAAAGGTGAGACATGGAAATGGAAAACATTGAAAGGAATTTTTATAAAGGACTTCTCCTTTTTCCATAGTAGGTGACAAGCTTAGTATTGATGTCTATGCTTGATGATTTATTAGGGTATAATCAAGTTTTGGTAGATGAATTAAGAGATTAAATTAAGACACCTAACACCTAACTATTATAACTAAATCACACCTAACCTCTATAAACCCTAATATAACCCATCACTTGTATAACCTTTATACCCTTATAATTCATAACCATTATCCTCTATAAACTAACCCATGTAACCCTTTACCTCCAACATGCATCAGTATTAATTCTTAACTCATATAACACACTCATAGGCTTGCAAACAACCCATACAATGGACTCATGTGTTGGCTCGAGCACTAGTCATTAATCAAGGCTCTTGAGCTCAAGAATATTCAACAATATCTTGAGGCACAACTTGTTTTCCTTCCTCGACCATGGTCAATATCCTATGATATATATAACTCAGTGCACAAATCCTCCTAATGGAGTCCATATATTCCAAATCTGATGCTAAAAACCCCTTAGCTGATAGGGCTTGTGTTATGGTAATTTGCAAGTGTTGTTTATGGTGATTGATCCTAAGAAGTGAGGTTTAGGTAATAAGGCTCAAGTTTTTTCCTCCCATCCTAACCATGGAATTTGAGATCAAGAAGGTTCATGAGTTAGGGCTTAAGACCCTTCTTTCCCCCTTAACCTGCATGTTAAGCCCTCAAGACCCATTTCTATTGTACCTGTATCCCTCAAATAGTCCAAAAATAACCTACAAGGGTCCTTTGAGGTGAATGATATGTTACATAGGTGATGAACCAACTAAGACCCATCCATGATGAATAAGACCTCATAATGTCACCCATATTCAACTTGGATGGCAAAGAATCCCTAGAGAGGACTCATGTCATGGTTTTTAGGTGTTTTCAATGGTGGTTGATCTTGAGGAGGTTTATTTATGGCTTTAGGCCATTGTTTCCAACTTTCCATGTTTATGCCTCTACACCCATTTTCAATGTACAAAACCTAATCATGATGCCTATATCCCTCTTAAAGGCCAAAGTTTTGTTATGTTGATTTGAGGACTTGTCCAAGGCTCTTGAGCTTCAAAATATTCAACAATATTATAAAGCACTTGTTTTCATTCTTTGATGATAACTAAGGTATTGTGACCCATCCATGGTCTTGTGTGGTGACCTGGGGACTTGTTCATGGTGCTTGAGCTAGATATGATATGTTTGGGGCTTGAGTTGTTGTTTCCCTCCCTTGACCATGTTTAAGGGATTAAGGCTTGTTTCCCTACCACAACCATGGTCAATGCCCCGAGACCCATATGTAGTATGAAAAACATATAAATGACACTCATTTCCAAATCTTAGTCCAAAGACATTGAAGTGAGAGCTCATGTCATGGTTTCTAGGTGTTTTCCATGGCACACGAGCTTGAGAAGGTTCAATTATGGCTTAAGTACTTTACTCCCCCTTAACCATTTTTAGGTGTTAAGACCCATTTCCAGGGAAAACAACCTACTCGTGGCATTTGTATCCTACCTGGAGGCCTTCAAGGAATCCTTGCAAATGAGTGATGTGTTGGTTTGAGAACTTATTCAAGGCTCTCAAGCCTAAAAATATTCAACAAGATCCTAAGGTACTTGTTTTTCTTCCTCAACCATGATTAAGGCCTCTCTACCCGTCCTTAGTGCAAAAAACCTCCTAATGGTGTTCTTATCCAACTCTGATGCTAAGGACCCCCTAGAGAGGGATTGTGTTGTGGTTTCTAGGTGTTTTTCTTACTCAATGTAGTTAAAACATTAGCAATACCAAAAGTCATGAGTACTAACCACCAATGTTTATCACTAAATGATTTTAGTCAACACAAGCAACCAACCAACCATCCTTTTCCTAGGAGACCGCCATGAGTTGGGGTAATCTATTTTGCAAATTTTCCTAGGACCTTGCAAATTTTCTTAGGAGGCCGCCAAGGCATAGATACACAAAGGGAATCCTAAAATTGTTGAATGCCCTTAGATGTTGTCACATTCCATATTTCTATAGGCTTGGGGTAATAATTTATATATATATATCAATTAAATTAAAAACAAATAATAACAAAACATAAAAAAATACAAAACAAAAAACAATATATATTATATAATATATATTAACTATATATTAATTAAATTAAAAACAAAATAATAATAAAACATTATTAAAAAAAACAAAAAAACAAAAACAAAACACCAATATTCAAAACTCATAACACTATCCCCGCGCCCATTCCATTCACAACCGAGAGAGCAACCAAACTCATAACACTATCCCCGCGCAAGAGTGGAGACCAATATCTGATCAGACTGAGGGCATTGATACGAAGGGCATTGAGACCGAGGGAATTGAGACACAAAGAGCACCCAAACGCCACGCATGAATGGAGACATTCACAACCGAGAGAGAAGCCAAACTCATAACACCCTCCCCACGCAGGAGTTTAGACCGAGATCTGATCAGACTGAGGGCATTGAGACAGAGGGCATTGAGACATAGAGAGCACCCAAACGCCATGCAGGAGTGGAGACCGAGATCCAATACTGAGGGCATTGAGACTGAGGGCATCCGAGACTAAGGGCATCCAAGACTGAGGCCATCCGAGACTGAGGGAATTGAGACCGTCGAGGGTCATCCGAGACTGAGGGAAAGTACGCTTGAGACCATCAAGGGCCATTCTAGACCGAGACCGAGACCGAGACTCTAATGGTATGTGCTTTCAGATACTCTAACCTTGATTGCAATGGAGATGTGGTTGGACTGCTAATGTTAGTAACAAGACATTGAATGTAGACTAACTAGGAAATTGTAGGAAATGAGAGAAAACCCGACCTACAATTTTTGGGTTCCCGGGAAAATATTATCAAGTAAATTTGTTCATTAAACGTTGCTACGTGCTCTTTCCCTATCGGTTTGCTGCTCTATTTTTCTTAAATCATGTTTTCTGCTCTTTTGTGAGATTTTTTTTACTGTTGAGGATTTTATTGTCATATGACATGATTAATGGAGTTTTTAAGGATTAGTATAGGTGTTATTGTTTTTGTTTTTAAATTAAAAATATGGGAAAAAACTATGTTGCGCTAGTTTTTGAAATGTGGGAACGTTGGGAACATGGATACAAGTGTCTGGAATGAGTAGAAGTTTCCCTCAAATTTACAGGAAACATGAATTTGGGAGCGACAATAATATAAAAAATATTTTAAATTACAATGATACTTTAGATTACAATGTATAGAGATATTGATACATTTAAAATCTCATTTCAATAAAATTGAGGGTCAATAGAGGACAGTGTTTCTTCTATTGCAACAACTACAATATTAAAATTACTAATTTAATATGTGCTAATAATTATATGAATATATTTAACACAATACTAAAAATTTAATATCCCTAAATATTCCATTAGAAAATGAGAAACAAAATTGAAAATACATATATACAATTTTAACGTCTTTGTAAATTTAAAGCATTATTTTTTTTATTGGAAAAAAACAAAATAGTACTACTCTTCTAATATGAAAATACAATAAAAATCAATGATATCTACATAGTGGAACAAATACTTGTCGTGGATACGATATTGATTTATTCGACTTTCATGTTTAGTTTGAACTTGAAGGAAAACATAGATGTATTAAAAGTTTTTCATATCCACAACTATAAAGTGAGTATTATTAAGTTTTTTTACTTAACTAATTTTTGAAATAATATTTACCTGTAGTTTAGTCTTAGTTTTATAGTGATATTTTGAATAAATATGATGAAAATATTTGTAAGAAATTATGTATTTGTAATAATGGAATAAATATATTTACATTTTAATTTAATTTAATTCTAATTTAAAGCTCTTTGTTTAGGAAACAGGTTCCCAAGATGTCATTTCTTTGATGTTGAAGCTCCCAAAAAGCTCCCAAGTTCCCAAAAGAGTTCCCAACCAATTGGGGACGTTCCCAACTAGTTCCCAAGATCCCGAAACTTCTGGAACTTTGGGAATGAGTTTCAGAGATGTCTGGAGCGGTTCTCATGCAACTATGGGAAAAAACCATTTGCAAGAAATGATGGAAAAGTTTTTAAAAGCGTTGGGAAACTACTGGAGCAGTTTCCAAAAATGGTCAGAAACTAGCGACCTTTTATGGCATCCTCAAAACAATTTTTGGGGCTAGTAGAGCATCCCCAACCCACCATAAATCATTTTTGGGATACATGAGTTATTAGTTTGCAAGATTAGTTTAGCTTACTATAGGGATCCCTATGCAAGAAATTTAGATTCATGAGATCTATCAATTAAAAGTTAAAATGATGTTTGGTTCATAGAACAATTATTTCATAATTATGTTTAGATTATTGATTTTGGTGTAATATATTAGGACAAATTTGTCAGTTCATTAGTATTTCCATTAGGCCACACCATACCTTATTCAAGCCTCCACATTGTGGGCATGTGAAGCATTATATATCCTGACCCACTTAGCATGATCCTTGTGGACCCAAAGGGATAACAAGTCACAAGCCTTACATGGATACGGTGGATGAGTCATATGGGCACAAAAGACATGAAAGTTAGTGTGATGATAAATAAATAATGTTAAACATGTATTGACTTAGGCACATTATGTTTTATGTCATGTCTATGTCAGTGTGTTTATGTGTACATCCATGCATGTATGTGCACCTTCAAGAGTCCCAAACATACCCCATAGGGAAATACTCTTGTGTTATAGTGGGATCCAATAGGCTTGATCTTGGTCCTAGTCCAGATCAAACTTACCAATTATCGATTCCCATGGGTAAAATAAATAAATAAAATGTATTGTTTTTTGTTATTGGATTTTTGTGTCATGTATTTTTGTAAATAGGCTCCATAATTCTCGTAATAAGGTGTACCAATCCTCATAAAACATGTAAAAAAGGACTCACAATCCCCTTCCAAGTGGACACGTGGCTCTTCAAGGTGAAGGAGGCTTCAAAAGTGATGAATATTACCCTAAAAAATGGACAACCTACTCTAAATCAGCTCTAATATGTCAAATGTGAAGCCAACAAGGTGTAATCACCCTCAAATCATTCCAATGTCCTCTCCAATTCAATGGATGGTTGAAAAAACCCACACATGCCAAATGAAACCTTAATGCAAACTCCAAGGTGGTCATCTCATAAATTGATGTGACAGATGCCTCAAAATGAGTTAATAAGGTGAGGTTTCATAAATTTGGAATGTGGCAAGGCATGAGAAGCTTTGGTAAATCAAGAATAGCCAAAAACAATTTTTACCAATGCTTTGGGAATCATGAATTACCTTGATAAATGTGAATTACATTGGGAAATGTGAAGATGCCCAAAAATATGAATGAAACTAATGCCATGCCCAAAATCAACAAGACACCATGCACCATCAAGTATTGCATCATCGATCAACAAATATGCCATGAAATCCTCTACCTCAACAAGATACGTGGAACCAAGTAGGTTTCTCAATTGTCTACAGCTGATAAAAAAATCCAAAGGCTAGTGAATAAATTCACTAGGGTTGTTACCTTATACCAAAATGAGGGTTAATAGACCATATAATTCTATATGTAGCACAAAAAAAAATGTATTTTTATGCTTCATAATGTTGTCAAAAGTGCACCATATTTTGGACTCATCATCACACCCCCCCCCCCCCAAACCAAAGGGATTTTTGTCCCTAAATTTTCACACAAACTCTCTGGGAGTATAGAAGGTCTGTTTTTTTATACTATTCACATAATTAGATTAATTTTTTAGGCATTGTCATGTTGTATAATTTGTTTTTGTGTCTAGGACTTTTATGGGAATCCCTTTTTCCAATCTTTTAAAATTTTTGGTGGTTTTGCTTTAGGTATAACTCATTGAAATAGAACTTAGGATTATTATATTCCTATGATACAATTCATTTTTTCCTATTATTTATTAAGAACCAAATATCAATATAGCATAGAAAAAACCTCAGAATAAGTACTCAACGCCTTGAAAAAGAGATAACTTTGTATAATAAGCCTCTTTGAGGGGGAAACCTCCGTATGCCCACATAAATGTACAATTCCAAGATGATTCAAAATGAAAATGTCTCCTTGGTATATATAGGATACTAGGAGGTATAATTACGACAATTGGAATAAAGACGTCGTAAATAAAATAACATTACTAATGTAATATGCCCCAATTAAGGGGTAATGAGCCACTATTTAGGGCTTAACATGACCCTCCTCTTGAGACAAGTGTTGTCCGCAACGCTTGAGTAACTCTGGATGTTTCTGTATAAAAGACTCATCTTCCTAAGTGGAATCTTCAGCCGGTAGTTTCCTCCATTTAATGAGATACTCTGAAATGGATCTATTCCCTAGCTGGAGAATTCTTGTGTCAGTGATGGCTTCAGCCTCCAATATGATTTTTCCTTCCTCATCAAGTTCTGACAATATAGTTTGAACTGGGATCGTGTCACCTATAACCTTCTTTAAGAATGAAACATAGAAAATTGGGCGTACTCGTGAAGATGCAGGCAACTCCAATTTGCATGCCATAGTACCAATCTTTTGCAATACCTTATAAGGGCAATAGTAATTTGGTGATAATTTATTATCCTTCTTGGCTTGCTTGAGGGACATCTGTTTGTATGGTTGTAGTCTTAAAAACACCCAATCTCCTACTTCAAAACTTCTTTCACTACGATGTTGATTTGCTTGTTGTTTCATGTGATTATGTGC
>ML815046.1:7530-37138 GCA_009831015.1 Picea engelmannii | reverse complement strand
GAATCGTTCTAGAAAAAAAGTTATAGCAAAAATGGTAAGATGACCTGAAAATGACATACCTTAGAACACATCACCAAAAGACTTCATCCTCCCTTGAAATCCGGCCTTCTTTTTCTTCTTCTTCCCTCTGAAATTCGACTTGTGTCAAAATGAATGTATAATGATGTTTATTTATACCATTTATGTCACTTCCTTTTAACATTATGGCTGACCTGACACTTTCTTATTTTGTAATTCTTTTCTTTAATTATCTTCAGGGCCTACATGTACAATTCACTTTGTCATCTTCAAAAATTCATTTCTCCTCAACCATGAGGATCCACGTGACATGCCACATACCACCGGAAACAACAAGATGTATACTATCCATCTATGGGTGTTGTATCTGCATATGCATTTCCCTTCATGTCCAAATACCTTCATCAAACTTGCGGTCCAAAACCCATGACTAGGGTTGACATCAATGACAACAACCAATCTTCCAACAGTCTTGAGTCATTACACTTAGTTTATTGTATTACTTTAGAATCATGTTAATGAACCATTGTTTCACCCCATTATTGTTTTAAATCTTCACCTCCAATGATGCTACCATCATTATTCATTCCACTTAAGGAGACACATCATGGGCACATCATTTTTCACTTCCCGACCTTTGTTAGCATGTTCCTTAAAACAATTTTTTTGCATATGGCACTCACCTCCTCATTGTAACATAAATAACAAAAAAACTATTTTAATATTTATAAAAATAAAAAAATAATATCAAGAAATGAAAAACACATGATTCCCAAAACATAAAAAAAAAAAAAAAAGAGGAAACACAATGATTTTTCTGTATTATTGGATATGTCATCATTTCTAGTTTGGGTAGCTATCAGTGTCACCCTTATCCAAAGAATCAATATTGTGTCACCTTATCCTACAAATTTATAAGTTTTATTAGGTCTTGGGTCTTGTCACTAGTTCAACCCTATGGTGTTAATCTTAAGAGGGAATTTGAGGAAACAAGGCTTCATCATCTAGACCAAGGTGCAACAACATGTTTTTGAAGTGAAGATGTTGAAGCTATGCACTACACCTATGCTTACACTACTATATGTTTCTCATCCTTTTGATATAGAAGATGATGCATATGACTATGGGATAAGTATTTTTCTGACACAACAATGCCATTCCATTTTGTTTTACTTAGAGACATTCAATGATGCAATCCACAAATTTTGAAGTTATGATAGAGATATGTGATCCATTGCTTAAGTAGTTCACTAGTGGAGACACTATGTATAGGGAAAATAAATTGTTATTTAATCTAACCATAAGCCACTACAGACCTAGAGAAAAATTGAGAACGTGCCACATATGAAATGGAATTTCTTATAGAAATTCCAATTGGTTATCAAACATTTACATTGAAGAGATAAAAATGTAGACTATTATTTGAGTCGACCACCAATAGCATTCGCAATGGTTCTTAACACAAAAATGTGTGATATAGAACACTATCAAGGGTTCTACAGTACACACATAAATTTTTTGAAAGTTTATGAAACCATTCAATAAGGATGCCACACTACCTACACAAGACTTATTATTTATTCGGTTGATTTTCATATGAACAAAGATCTTTTGTATTGAATTGATAGGATGTGCTCACTTGCAAGTGAACCTAGGGATTTGTTGATTTGGTAATCTCATTTCTTGAAGTTGGTTGCGAATTTTGTCACAACAAATATAGTTGCAACTTTACAACAACATTTTTATTTGCCTTGTACAAGGCATGATGTTGAGCACCACCTCAATTTTTTTGTTGCATGTTCGATTGCTAAATTGAGAAATCACCATTTAGGTATGTATAATATTTTGATTATGTCCTCTAGATATTATGGATCTGTCAGTGTATGTTTATGGTTCACCAACGTTCAAATTCTAACATGAATGTATGGTTCACCAATGGGTTAATTCTAACATGAATGTGTGGTATTTATCATTGATATTAGTAGATGTAAAGAAAGATTGCATCTTATTTAGAATTGCAAAACTAGTAAATTGAAAATTTCATTTTGAAAAGCATATCATTTATTGGGAATTGAATTTAGGACTTTGCATTGTGTTCATATTCATTTATTTTACTTGTTGAGTCATAACATCATTAGTTTAATGACCACACCTTTTTGAGTAAGCAAGGCCACTAAAACTAATGCTTATAATTTAAAATTGATTAGTAACGATTTTATTTTCTAGGGTGCACAAACTAGCTTAGGATTTAGAGCCTTGGAATAGGATTTTGTGAGTAAACTTCTCCAAGTCTATTAAATCAACATATGTGTCTGACTAAGAGAGTGGAGAAATCCATTATATAATCATTGATATCAGGAGCCTCCGCTTACACTGGAGTTAAGCACGAGGTCGCGTGAGGTTGGTTGAAGGGATATCCCCCCGATAACTTCTTAGAGTTAGATATATTTATGGGGATCTTGCTAGTACCTTTACCTCTGTGAGAGGCAATTCTTTCGAGGTTTTGGGCTTTGCTACCCTGCCCATACGTTAGATATGACTTATGATTGTTCTCCTGTGCATTAGTTATATCGTGGTTTCTTAGTATCTTGACTTAGGTACCACATAGGTTACCTACATGGGTTATTCTGCAGGTACCCTGGGTTAGATAAGGGTCAGACAACACACAACCTTTATGGAGGATTACCTCTCTGGGGGGATCTGACCGACTAGTTGTTAAGCCCATGAGGGCCCTTATAATTGATTTTGTTAACTCCGATATTTAGCAGAGGAGTCTCAGGCCCCTCTTGGGCAAGGCATACCTACTTTAGAGAGGGAGGCCCCTTTCAGCCACTTTATCCTGTTTGTGTGCATATTGGCCTTTTTTTATTTTACTTTGGTGTGCTCTTTGATTACTAGTTGGAATTAGGATTTGTTTTATTTTATATCACGAGTCTTCATTCATCATGGATCTATAACAAATTCCCCATAGGTCTCACCGCTTGTTACAGTTACCACCACATTTTGAGTCTTTGCCTTCTAAAAGGCATAAAGTTATCATACGTGGTACATACACCTCCACTTTCCATACTTGTGATCGTACGAGGATGAGTATTGAATCAAGTTAGAAAGATACTGGGAGTCCTTCAACTCCCATACCCACTATAGTCACGATACTCCTTCAACACCTTCAACCACTATGGTTGTAGTGTCAGAGGTTCCTATCATCACACCTATACTCGTGTTCTTGAGACTTGTGATCCTATCTCGTACTTAGATGCACAAAGACAACCTGAATGGGAGCAAGCTATGCAAGATGAGATGAATCATCTTCTGAAGAATCATCTAGTCTCTCCTATAAGGTTTACCTACTTTTTTATAGACATCATAAGTTCTAGCATACTCCTTAGAGCCCTTAAATATGGTTGGCCACCTAAGACTAGCTTGGACAATCTTGTGATCTATTATTTTTCCTCCAACATTCCCTCTTGCAACTCCTTGATGACATTCCCATAGAATATCATTCCTTTAATGATCCATCACACATATCTAAATAATACCACCAATCCCCAATTTTTATAATTGTTCTGCGATTAACTGATAATTTGCAACTCTAACCACTAACTGATGCTTTCAAGTTGTGGAATAATCTTCAAGAGAAACACCAGTAGTTAGAAACAAATCAATCTCCTCTATATAGTTCAATATATCCTCTACTTTTAATGGTTTGTATCTGGAACATTATCATCCAATGCACCACCTGGTTCTCTTGACTCCAGCCTAAAGAGGTGATCAATCCTTACAATATGTTTACTAGGTTTAACCACAAATTCAAAGGAGAATTATTGAAAGAAGAGAAACCACCTACAAATATAACCCTCTAGAACAATCTTATTTACCAAATATTTCAATGAAAATTGATTTGTATAAAAGTTAAAGCATCCTCCTAGAAGGTAGTGTATTAACTTATATAAAGAATAAACCATGGAAATTCCTTCATGCTATATGGTGATGTAGTTGTTCTCAACTTGTGAAATATTCTTAGTTGCAAAATATATATTGTGATCTGAATTTCCTTCTCTTGGTTCCACAAGAACCACTCCTAATGCTATGAAAAAGCATCTACATGTACATGCAATTTTACATTACAAATTAGGAAACACCAAAATTAGGGCACTTACCATTTTTTGTTTGAGTATATTAAAAGTAGCTTCACATTCAAGGGTCCACAAGAATAGTTTAGCTTCACTTCTTGAAATTTAGGGAGATCTAGAGCTTCCTACATTTATCAAACATTAACTTCAACAACCCAATATGTTCCTTCAACAATTTATATACAATTCAATCATCCATATATACCTCCAAAAACTTGTGAATGCAATCTCTAAAGGTTGTAATCACAACTTGAGAAAAGATACATGGTGTATTCGTGAGCCCAAAAGGCATGAAATTATAACCAAAGGATCCTTATTTTCTAGTAAAGGTGGTCTTATTATTGTCTTCTATTTCAATTCATACTTGATATATCTTGAAAAACAATATATAAAGGAATATTGCTCTTTTCCTACAACTTGATCAATCACCTCATCACTAAAAGTAGTGGGAAAAGTATCATACACAAGTAGAGTTTAAGCTTCTAAATTCCACACAAACCTTAATGTCATGAAATTCCTTATTGCTATCAATAACAATAGGAATGATCTAATTGGATTCATATACTCGGAATATTAATCAGATTTACAATATTATGTCAAATTATTTCTCTACATTCTCCTTAACCCTGTGATTAAGATGATAGGGTTGATGGTTAACAGGATTAACATCTGACCACAACTCTATCCACATCTCCCCAAAATCTTCTTGAATCCCTTTCATATCAGTAAAAATCTACATAAACAATTTGTTGTAATCTTTCAATAGGGCCTAAATATTAGACATGGTCTTCTCATCCTTGTAATCTCCTTAGAAGCCATTTTACGCCATCATTCAATTCCAATATTGAATTTCTGCAACTTCAATTTCTGTTATTTAGTTTTTGCTTTCCTTTGACCTTACTCTTTACTGTAAAGGCACATTTGGATGCTTTTTTGTTGCTTATAAACTATTTATTGAATCTATCATTTTTTAATAATTGTCTACACAACTTAAATGTAATGTTAGTAATCTCCTTGGTGACATTTAAAGTTTCAAATTTTTTTTCAAAAGGAGATGAACTCTTCAAGGTAATCACTACCAAATCTTGGACTTGTAGCAACCTATCATTTGTTATGGAAAATTTTATTAACATCATAACCTCTCTATTCTTCGAGTGAAAGAATTATTTCTGATTCTCATCATCAGAGTTTCTCCTACCCTTTCTTATGACCAATCCTAACAACCCATTGTATTGGAATCTAGTAATCATACTTTGCTTCTAGACATTGAAATTGTGACCATTGGACTTCTTACTAGGGTTCAACAATATATACAAGAAATGCACTAATTTTTCTCAACAAATAAATGTCAAGCACCAATGGAATAATTCAACTAATCCCAAGAAATCAAAATTCACCTCCAAAACTTAGTTGAGTAGACACATTGTTATACCACCCAACACTATACCTGATGATGCCACATTGGCATAAATCCAACACCACCATTATCTTGTTGGGTTCTAGTAGAAAAAAAAATTGTTTAATTGACTCTAGAAAACAATTTTTTATGTAAAAAGTTCAATTAAAAATTCTGCTAAAATTCTAAATTAGAAACTTAGTGTCTTGAACTTCAGAAATTTTACCTCTTTCCTAGAGTTTCCCAGATATAGTCCCCGAGAATTAACATCCTTAGGGATGATATGAAATATAATAAAACAATAGAAACAATAGATGATATTTCACTTCTTAACAACCCTAATCCACTAGGCAATTTAAGAGAAAAGATATCAATCTTATGCCAGACGTTTCAACATTATAGGGAAATCATATCATGCATAAACTAGATCTGAAAGTCACTTTTTGTCATTGATGGTGTTATAGGACATACACAAAAATAGGTATTTTTTAGATCTATCTTCATTGAGTGAGGGGAGTTCAGGTAGAATAGAGGAAACTGAGACATCTAGCAGGTCTAACAGGGAGATCAACTAGAGGTGAGAAGATCAGAAGAAAATTCCATAGACGCATGGAATTTTTTCTTGCGAAAGGGGGATCATGTTCTTATGATCATGAGAGAATAGACGACATCGAGGTTCCCTTGAGGTATAAACATATAGTGAAATGATGGATACCCAAGGATCTTCCTGAAATAAACATTGATTTTTGTGTAAATGAAAGGATACACCAGATTGCTCAATCGTGTTAGCTCCTAGAAAGTTCGAGCACTTTGAGTCTCTGAAAATTATTGAGTTTTTTTAAATTGCTAAATTTTCCTTAGTCATCAATCATTATAAGTCTCTCGAGTCATTTCTTTTTACCAAGGTTTGGTCATGTCAATTATATTGAAGAAGTGACTAAGTGGTCATCTAGGGTCACTTAGCCAAAGAGGTATAACAAGGTTTAAAATATGAGGTTGGGTTTTTCCTCAGCATATTGGATGATGTATTATGTTATAATAGACCTAATGCAACCTATCCAAACTTAATATTTCAATTTTAAAGCAATTTTGATGCATTTGTGTGAAAACAGTCACCTACAGGAGTTTGCAGCGCAAACTGCTTTTTTTACACTATCTGCGTTGCAAACTCGTCTGTTTTCAACATGAAGGAGATTTGGTCAATTTTGAATTCTTCTTCAAATTTTTCAGTGATGAATCATACTCCATATGGTGATGACAATTTGACCAAGCATTTTTCTCCTCCAGGATGGCTCGTGTGGTATTTGAAGACTCAAAGTTTGAAGGGGATTCTTAGCCCTTGATTTTAGGATCTCAAATCCTATTTTTGTAATAGACTAGATTTTGCTTTGCCAAATGGTTTTAAGATCTATATTTTGGGATCCTCAATAGAAATATAATAATGAATTTTGAGGGTCGAATTCCTGGTGGAAGATATCAAGGATACAAGTCATTACTTTGACTTATTTTTTAGTAAGAAGAAACAGGAAAATCTGCATTTTCTTGTTCTAGTCATCTTTTTTGGAGATAGATTATGATGCGTTGGAAATGTATTTTTGGAAAGTGAGAGAGTTTTTTAACAAGAATGATCGCCTCTTCAAAAAATTCTCTCAGTTTTCGAACATCTGTTTGGATTCGGGAGATATAGGTGAATCTTTGAGAAGCATTTTCTAGAAATTTGATAGTTTGTATTTTCCATCCACCTCATAAATTCGAATTTGACTTGGATATCTAAAGATAGGTAAAGAGGTTATAAGATCCATTTATTTTGGATCTAGATGAGTATGTAATATCTATAAAGCGGAACAAAGGGGGGGTTCAGTCTTCGAAACTGAGAGGTGAACTTTGAAGACCAAGCAAATCTTTTTGTACTAAGACCCTTGAATGCATATTTGAATATGAGATCATTTCACTGTATTTGAACATATTTCCACCTTCTTTCTATCTTTCTTTGTGTTTGCGAGTGAATGGTCAGTTCATATGTTCTTATGTTTATTCATTGACTGAAAGAATTCTTTCTTTCGTAGCATTGATATGCAAAGAATCACAAATACTCTTTCTACTGTAATTAACCATTCATATGTGCTTTTAGTGTATATGATTATGTTGGTATGGTAGCATTCTCCATCCATTTGCAAATCCTTAAGTTATCTGATTAGTACATTGAAGGCCTTATTTGTTAGAGTGTGTTCATATGTGTCTTGGAGTAATGAGTTTTTGACAGTAAATCAGTTTGACCCACCTTGCATTTTCTTCATTCAAATCATTTTTCTATGTTACCAAGCTTGTTCCCTTTACAGTCAGGGAGTGACTCTTGGAGTGATAGAAAATTGGTGTCGTTGTTGGGGAATGGAAGTGAAGCTAGTTTCCCTAGGAGAACGACACAAATCCGACTTTTGATGGCAGACAAGATAAGGACACATAAATCGACTGTAACAATCTACCTGGCGACTCCACAATCAAAGACTCCACTGGGGAGAATCTTGTTGACAGAAAGATGAAGGGATATAAGAGAAAAACCAAGTATCAGTTCATGAGATTTCTTCATGAACTTTTGTTGTTCTTTATTAGTTCATTTTTTCTTTTCCCTTCACATATTAAGAGGATCATCTTCTTCTTTGTTTATTCGGATTATCATCAACCTTCTTTTATATATCCATCCTTGCAAGAGGAAAATTTGCAACCTCCTTATGTTGTTGATGTTGATCCTATATCTTTACCTCGACCTATTCATAAAGATGTGATTTTCATTCAAATCTCTCCTGAATCTGATCACCCTTGTAACCTTGAGGAGATTGAAACCGATTTAAAGCCTTCTCATATCTCATTATCTTCAATAATTATTAATCCTTGCAGTCAACTCGTTGAGCCTCATTTTCAGCCCACAGATTTTCAAACTAGATTCAGACAAAGGGTGTTTAAATCTCTCAAACTCCCATCTCACCTTCATCCTTATCCTCCCAACTTTGTTGACTATATTCCCCATTTTACCGGAGAGAATCATGTTTCAGCTGAGAAACATTTGGGGGATTTTGTAAATTTTGTTGATAATATTGAAATTATTCATGAATATATTGTTATGAGATTATTTTCTAAATTTGTGATGAGAGAGGTTGCTTTATGGTTTAGATATCTGAAACCCAGTTCAATTGGTTCATGGACTGATTTTTATTATGCTTTTTCAAAGCATTGGGATGAGAACAAGTCTCTTGATTAGTGCCTTGCTGATTTTTATGATTTGAGGAGAGGAGAGGAAGAAGTTTTGTTTGTCTTTAACATGAGGTTCTACAACGTTTATTATAACATGCCCTTGGAGATTCGGCCTACAAAGACTGCTGCCATGGTGTTTTATTTTATGGCTCAGTATCCAAACCTTGTCCTTCTCCTGAGAGAAAGGAAATATTCATCCTTAAGGAACTTATTTGAAGATGTCAAAGAAGTTGAGGAGAACATCTGTGCTAGAAAGAGGATTCGTAAGCAAGCATATTCTGAAAATTTGCATGCACGTGAGCAAGAAAATATCAATATGTTTCAGATACTGAGAAAGAAGATAATGAGTATATTTCAGATTTGGAACAACAACAGAGATGTAAGTATATTTCAAATTGGGAACCAAATTCTTCACTCTTTGTAGATTTTTATAGGGACATGTATGCATGTCAAGCTCTTGATCAATTTCCAAATTATGTTGAGCATACAATAATTGATGATTGCATAGATAATTACATGTTTCTAGTTGATCATAATTAGTATGCTTTAAACCCTACTTTATCATTATATTGTGATCATTATTCTGAAGAGGGAGTTGTAGCTATTGATGATCAAGATCTGATCATAAGGGAATTAGAAGGTTATCGGTTTTCGAGAAAAGAGGCATTCATGGATGAGTAATTGTTTTCTGTGGATCAATATGTTTCCAATCTTGGTTTCAAGGATCTAGTTGCAGCTTAAATGGAGTCATATATTTCAGATTTCATTAATTCACCGACACTTCCGGGTGAGTATTGTTTCTTGAAGGATTCTCTATCACTGTTATTATATTTATGTTATTATCTATTGATCAGTGATAGAGACAATATCATCTCAGTCTTGAAATTACTTGAATGGATATTATGGAAATCTTCCTTTACCTGATCAAGTTGAATATCCAGTTAGAGGTAGGGTAGTATAGGAAATAAGCTCAGTACTTGAGCTTTTCTTTTCAGTTTTCATTTGGTTTACAGTATGAAGGTTTTTCAGTTTTCAATAAATAAGCAGAGTTTCTCTCAGTACATCAAGAACATAATGCAAGTGACAGATCTCAAAGGTTTCAAAGGATTGGTTGTACATGTTTAATACTATATGACTCCATAACCCAATGGACTAGGCACTATAGAGTCTGAGATGTATATTTTTGAAGAGTGGTTTGATCTTAATAATCAGAGTAGGTTGCAGGGTTTTCAGATTGAATGGACAGGAACATGATCTGCTAGGTTCTTGGAAACCTCGCAGGGAATTTTCCATCCCAGTTGGAGCCAGATGTTAGATCCTAGAAAGTTTGAGCACTTTGAGTCTTTGAAAATTATTGGTTTTTTTTAAATTGATAAATTTTCCTTAGTCATGAAGCATTATAAGTCTCAAGTTATTTATTTTTACCAAGGTTTTGTCATGTCAAATGTATTACATAAGTGACTAAGTGGTCATCTAGGGTCACTTAGCCAAAGAGGTATAACAAGTTTAAAAGATGAGATTGGGTTTTTCCTCAGCATATTGGATGATGTATTGTGTTATACTAGACCTAATACAACCTATCCAAACTCTAGATTGAAATTTTAAAGGAATTTTGATGCATTTGTGTGAAAACAGTCACCTACAGGAGTTTGCAGTGCAAACTATTTTTTTACACTATTTGCGTTGCAAACTCCTCTGTTTTCAATGTAAAGGATATTTGGTCAATTTTGACTTCTTCTTCAGCATTTTCATTGATGAATCATACTCCAGATGGTGATGACAGTTCAACCAAGCCCTTTTCTCCTCCAAGATGGCTTGTTTGGCATTTGAAGACTCAAAGTTTGAAGGGGATTCTTAGCCCTTGATTTTAGGATATCAAATCCTATTTTTGTAATAGACTAGATTCTGCTTTGCCAAAGGGTTTTCAGATCTATATTTTGGGATCCTCAATATAAATATAATAAGTCATTTTGAGGGTTGAATTCCTGGTGGAGGATATCAAGGAGACAAGTCATTACTTTGACCTATTTGTTAGTAAGAAGAAACAAGAAAATCTGCATTTTCTTGTTTTAGTCATCTTTTTTGGAGATAGATTCTAATGAGTTGGAAAGGTATTTTTGGAAAGTGAGAGACTTTTTTGACAAGAATGATCTCTTGTTCAAAAACCTCGCTCATTTTTCCAACAACCATTTGGATTCGGGAGATATAGGTGAATATTTGAGCATCATTTTCTAAAAATTTGACAGTTTGTATTTTCCATCCACCTCATAAATTTGAATTTGACTTGGATATCTAAAGATAGGTAAAGAGGTTATAAGATCCATTTATTTTGGATCTAGATGAGCATGTAATATCTATAAAGAGGACCAAAGGGGGGGTTCAGTCTTTGAGACTAAGAGGTGGACTTTGAAGACCAAGCAAAGCTTTTTGTACTGTCAGGGAGTGACTCTTGGAGTGATAACACATCGTCATTACATGGTTTGGGGATATTTTCCATGGATGGCATAAAGGTCTGTTACGATGGATTAATTGAATTGATGGAGTACGTTGGACCCTTTTATATCTACAAATATTGGATACAAATAGTCCATTATACAAGAAGTATGTGAAGATATGGCTTGGATGCAAATTATATACAACTAAAAGATAATGATCAAAATAAAGGAGAAACTATCTATATTGAAAGAAGGACAAAAGCAACGGGGAATATTGCAGGGTTTATAAACAGTGCACGACCCACAACCACAAATAAGCAACCCAATTGCGTATTTGAGGGGATTGAATGAAACTGTGTATTCATATGTGCAATAAGATCAATAGTTGCAGGGGAAGAGTTATTGATTGATTACAATTTGAATCGAATAGACACAAATGTTTCTATTATGGGGGCGGTACGTATACTAATTTACCCAACATGTAAGCAATGACTTATATTTTATTATTTTCATTATGTTCTTTAAGGTGTTAATCCATTTGGAGAGCTTCGGTCTGTTTACTCAGTGCGTCCTATTTTTGTTATCAACAATAACATTCCTCCTTGGATGTCAATAAAAAGGGAGGATTTCTCATACATTTGAATTTTTCTCATGATAATGATCACGGTTCTAATTTTACTGTAATGTGGTAGGATGATCATGGTAAATCAAAAGAGACCTCAAAACATGATACTGATGATGATTCGCTCGATGAAAGGAATTTGTATGAATCCCCTGACCCTATGGTTTTAATTAGAAAAAAGATCAATAGAGAAAACAAGGAACTCGTTCACTTGTTAGATATTCTAGATCAAACTCCCGAGGTAGAATAAATGATCAAATAAGTTATGACAAGGCTTAAGACATATAAGGTAATAACCATAATTTCAAGTGATTTTATTTTTATGTCATAAGATGATCAATTATGAAAGCTTGATTTTTAAATTTTACATTATCTAAATGAAAAAATGTTTTCTTTTTTATAGATTTTTGGATCATGTTGACACCGACATGCATGGTGTCGGTAGTAGTGGCGTTGCACAAACACCATAGGGTCCCGACACAAGCCCTTGTATAGCTTCCAGGACGCAGCTATTTAGATATCCACCTTCCACACCATTAGGTGGGAGCCACGACACGCACACTGAGGAAGCGGCCAAACAGGTAGGCTCTAGAGGTGGTGATGGAGATGAGGCCAATGATTTGACAAACTATAGGGTTTATTTTCCTATAGAAAGACATGTGACCAACACAGGGACCCTTTAGAGCACCTTTATGGTCAACGAGGAAGGGCTTCCATTAAAGCAAGCTAAAATCCTAGGTAATTTTTAAAATTTTAATTGTTTCATGTTCTCTATGTAGACAAATAGAAATCATCTAAATTATTATTTTTAAATTAATAATCATATAATCATTTTGCGTGTAGAGAATAATGATTTTTATAGGTCCTTGGAGAATAAGTTGTTGCTGGTTTTTGGGCCCACAATACAGGAGAGGTGGAATTCCCAGAATTCCAACCTCAAAAAAGAATTGATGGATTATCTTGAAAGCCTTTTTGGTGTAGACATATTCAATAATACCTTGACCACCGCCGCATCTGGCCAATATTTAAAATATACGCGAGAAACATATAGGGAGAACTTGAAACAAAACGATAGGTACGAGCATTCTCTGATGATTCCAGAGAGGGAGTGGAAGGCCCTCATTGAGGATGCAAAAGAGAAGAAATTGACAGATGAAGGAAAAGCACCCTTTGGTCCCAGAAGGTAAATTACAATTTGAATTCAATACCTTCAATTTTTTTTAGATGTAAATAAAATTGTGGTATATATTAACATACTTAAAACTTTTGATGATATGTTGACTGACACGTCAAAGGAAACAAAAGCAAGGATTGCCAAATGTGGCCAACACGGGCTAGGAGAGGGTGGCTACTTGAAGTTGCAGTCATGAATTGCAAGTACTTAAATATCTTATTTGTATCGCCTTACAACTTTTAGGTAATTGCAACGAATAACATTAAAAATACATACTCTTATGCAATGCAGGGTGATAAGTTTGGTATTGAAACCACGAAGGAAGACCTCCAGCTTGGTTACAAGTACGGCTATAAAGTTGTAGTTGAACACCGAAAAAGCTTGGGGTAGATACCAAGAACCACTTTGTAGGATAAGGTAAATAAAATTCAATCCACATTAACCTTTATTATTAATATAATACCGTCATGTTGGATATTATTAATATTTACAACTTTGTTTTAATCAGGGGAGCAACATTGTCAACAAACGCACTAGTATTGGAGAGAAGTGTGTTGATAGCAGTTTGTAAACAAAATATGGTTCTCCTATGCAGTCCCGATTTTCCACGGGGGTGCAACCCCACGATGGTGCTATGACTAAGTTGGCACATGACGATAATATGGCTATATTTTAATCATATACTTAATAATTTCGTAGTTATACATTTTGTACTTCTATTTTTTTTACTTATACATTTATGATTGTCCTTATAAATTTTGTCGTCTAAATGGCAGAGAATTTTGTACTTGAGGCTCATACAGTTGAAGAGGAGCATGTTGTGGAAACCATTCCAATGGTGCCAACCAGTGCACTAGGTAAATAATGGCATTGCAGGTGTTTTTTTTAATATTACTGAACTAGTTCAATGATATTTAAAAACTGGCCATTTAAATTTTGTATTTTTTTCTTTTGTAGGTGATGCCTCATCACATCGGCCTCCATTACACCGTGAGTACCCCATGTCTAGGCATGATCTGCGTGAGAGGACGCAATCACAATCAGATTTTGAAGAGCACCCAGAGAACGAAAACGTAGATATTGATGAAATGATTAGGAACTACATAGCTAAGAAGAAGAGGCCAACTAAAAGTACTAAATGATGATGTACATGCATATTTTAATAACTATTTAATATAAAGTCTATTTTCACCATATTTCGCTCACTCCAAATGGATCAAGGAAACATTTATTTCATTGTAAACAATTGTGAATATTGGTATGTATATATGTTTGTTTTTTCTGTAAATATTTCAATAGATTTATATGTTGGGTATTGGGGAATTGAGAGTGATGTGAAGGGGAGGAGGGTCCATAAGAGATTATGCCTTCATGTGGTTGTCCCTGTTCAATAGAGAATAATTTATTGGAGCCGTTTAATCTTGAAGCAAACCTCCCTCGATCCAATGGAGCAACAACAAAGTCAATGTTGACTTCATTGCTGCTACTTCAAATCAAGGGAGGCAGTTTGATTAAATATTAGACGCGTGGCTCCAATAAATTATTCTCAAAACCAAGAGGAGCTCATTCACGTATGTTCTGACACTCTTGTAAAAATGCATCTTAGAGTAAATAATGCGCTACAAATATGACTTGTATTGATTTTTTAGATATTTATGGAGGTTGAATGATTTTGGTAGGTACTTTAAGATCTTTCTTCGTCGATTGAGGGAAGCTCAAGACTAAGAGAGGGTCATATAGCTGAAGAGAAACATGCAGGGTCAACCATTCCAACTGTATTGTCGACCAGTTCATCAAATCAGGTGTTATTGCTCCTTTCAACATAGTTTATATAGCCATCAATTCTAGTTATGTTTAATGTTTTATGAATAGTTATGTTCGATTGCTAAATTGAAAAATCACCATTTAGGTATGTACAATATTTTGATTATGTTCTCTAGATATTATGGATATGTTAGTGTAGGTTTATTGTTAACCAATGGATAAATTCTAACATGAATGTATGGTTCACCATATCCATAATAAAATGATGGTTCCTTTGCCATCCCCATGCGCACATTTAGGTCAAATTTCGACAGTGCATTCGACGTAATTGCCACTTTATATTGTCGGGAGAAAGACAAACATAGGACTCCCTCAAACATTGTTTCACATGGCATCTCTTTTCCGACTCCATAGACATCGTCTCTATTGCGACGTTTCATGTAGACACGTGTCCTATCGAATTTTACTGTCCAAACCCCATATACTAATTTGTCATATCGGATTTGACTGTCAAAACCCCACGACAACAAACCCCACACATACTCAATCCATAGAGGAAAGGTATTACAACAACGTCATAGAGGAAAGGTATTACAACAATGTCATTCTCACACTTTGACATGATCTCTCTCTATCCCATCTCTCTGTCTTCCTCTCTTTTCCTCTCACACTCTCAGACATTCTATCATATCTCCCATTCTATCCTTCTCTCCCTTTCTCTCTCTCCCACCTTTTCTCACTCTTGTGTTCTCTACCCCCTTCTCTTCCACTCCCTCTCTCTCTCCCCCTTTTCCACTCTCTCCCTCTCTCTCTCTCATTGGCCCCCTCCCTCCCTCTATACCCCCCCTCTCTCTCTCTATACCCCCCCTCTCCATATTCCTCTCTCTCCCTCTCTCTCAGTGCCACTCTCCCCCCTTTCTATATTACATCTCTCTACCTCCATTCTTTGTCTCTCCCTCCCCCCCTCTCTCTCTTTCTCCCTCTTTCCCTCTCTCTCTATCTTTAAATTTCTCTACCTCCCTTTCTCTCTTTACCTCCTCCCTTTCTCTCTTTACCTCCTCCCTCTCCCTCTCTCTCTCCCCCTCTAGCCCCCGAACCAAAAACAAAGGGGGGCTAGCCAACAAAAAAATGGAAATGGAGAGAATAAATATGAAAAAATGAGATGCATGTTATTGGTTCCATTAAAATTAAAGTTACGACACTTGTTGGATCTCTCCCTCCCTCCCCTTATTACACATCTACGTCACCTTATCAAAATAAAATATCATAATAATCATAAGTAATTCCTACCCTCCCAGACGTTTTACCATGATTTCACTACATCCACACCTCCAAAAGGTCATATCTCCATTTCATTCAATCCATCATTGTCAAATCACTATTTATTTGTCACCCATTCACTCTCAATGATGGAGAGAGTGAATGGGAGACAAAGAAATAGTAACAAGACAATTATGGATTCAATGAAATGGACATATGACCATTTGGAGTTGTGGATGTAGTGAAATCATGGTACAAAGTTCTAGATCCAACTCCAAATCACATATTTTGAAGAGGTACCAATTTTTAAATTTAATAATAATTTGCTAGTCATTTTTCAACATGAAGTATCTTTGTTTGAGAGAAACACTTTAGATCAATCCTTCCTCTATTATATTTCCATAGAAAGAAAAATTAATATATTCCATCGTCTTCATGGCTTGAGTTAATATAGAGTTAAGGATTGAGTATAAGTTATTCCTAGGCTTAGATGGAGCTGGGGGAGTCTATGTGTTAAAAAAACAGGACCGCGGATAAGTAAAATAAAACAAATGCGGAAACAAAACACAGAGGATACACAATACAATAGAGAAACAGATTTACGTGGTTCACCCAGTGTGGGCTACGTCAGAAATATTATCTGCAGAGAAAAGAAAAGCATTTTGTAACAAATTACATTAAAATGGTTAGTCAAGTTTTCATTCTACTTAGTTCTTAATTTTTAGACCATGTATAATATGCTAAGAGAATTGTTTCAAATTTCTCCTTTTCTAACACTTAGATTTATTGTTTTATATCCAAATGATTATTTATTTGAAATTTGATGCTAGTAATCAACATTTTTTTTTATGTACTGAGTTGTTTGTGAAGTGACAAACAATTCATAATTTTTAATTGATTTCTTTTCAAGTGAGTTTTTCCCTTAACTGTTTGTTATTTCTTTATTTAATTGTTTTCTTATAAACCTCAAAAGAATTTGCAAGATTTCAAACTGTTCAATTGAAATTTGTGTCCTTTGGTTGATTAACATCCTTGTTTTCTCACTCTGACTTTTATTTGCTTCATGTTGATTAGTCGATTGCCTTCTTAGACACATTACTGATGTTTGGCTGATTTGCATACATTTTTAGGAACACTATTTGATTCTCCATTTGCAATCTCTAATGTTTTGAGTTGTTTATTTCATACTTATGGGTGTAATATTGAACACCTTTAATATATCTTTGAGAGTTTCTTCAGATTTTCATTTCAATGGTTCAAGGTAAAATCATATCACCCTTTTAAATTAAGGTGAATCATCTCTCTTTTAATTATGAAGACAGTTTACCATTAGGTTAGATTCAAGGTCAAATCATATCACCCTTTTAAATTAAAGGTTGAATCATCTCTCTTTTAATTTTGAAGATACTTTACTATTTGGTTATTTTGTATATCAAATGTATGCCTGGTCAATATCTTCCTTTCGCTTTGGTCTCACATTTTGCTGGTTTTTGAATTTGCCAAAAATAATTAACTTTTACCTTTGTCAAGACTGTCTACTAATTTGGCAACAACTGCTTAGAAAAAATTACGTCATTGGCAAATCATTGCAATGGCTATTGATATACCTTATACCACTTGTTGCATGGAGGATCTAGAGTTTTTGTTCCAGGGATCTTTGTTAATATTTTCATCTACAATACTTACTATATAGTGAGTGACCTGGATTTGATTACATAGAGATAAATGAGGTGTGTTCTAATATTTAGTATGGATGAGATCTAATGCTAATAAATTGAAATGAGAGAAAAGTTAAGACAAATAAACTGAAATGAAATGAATATAAAGATCTTAATGTAAAAATGAAAAAAAAAATGTCCACTATAATACACAAGATAATACAATAATAATATAAACTATCACAAATCCATCTTAACCATTGATCTTTTAATCACCAAAAAGTTTGTTCCCCGATGTTTTTTAATGTCTTTTTCCCTATGTAAAATGGAGCTAGTGTTGTTCATGACCATTTTTTTGGAAACATTCTCTATAATTAGTGTAGCTTTTGCAGAGAGCACTAGTTGATGATTTTTTGGAAACATTCTCAATAATTAATGTAACTTTTGCAGAGAGCACTAGTTGATGATCAGTTTTATCTCATGCACTTCTCTGAAACGCCGAGAACACCAGTTGGAACCACAATTAAAATGTTAAACAAGCTTACAATGCTATACATTTAATAGAATTATCTATTGCCCCTTATTGACAATGTTGGATCTACATCTTTTTTCATTTCAATAATTGTAGATGCACATCTTTAGCAGTTGAGACAAGGTTCAGTTGTCATAGTCAAACTTAAGGAGGTGTCATATATCAATCCTTTGGAAATTTGCATTCATCATTCTTTAAATGGTTCTCAAAATCTGGTCAAAGCACCATCTAACAAAGTCTGGTTAAAGCATCATCTAACGCATCATCTAACAAAGTCCAGTCTGTTTAATGATGGTTTTCAATAATTATTAACAAATAACATTTTTTTAACATTCTACATTTTGCAGTCCACCAAACACGTCACTGAAATCTGACACTCTAGTCTGTTTAATGATGGTTTTCCATAATTATTAACAAATAACATTTTTTTAACATTCTACCTTTTGCAGTCCACCAAACACGTCACTGAAATCTGACACTTTTGTTTGGAACCATCAAAGTTTGCTAGTTTTATTTTTCTACTGATATATGGATATGCAACATGTTGTCACATCTTGCCTTCTCTTTGCACCAAAGAAATGTATTATTAAAACAGGGAATAACGAGTTTTTACATTTAAATGCCTCAATATTTGATTGTTTACTCTTTCTAGTTTTATTTTTTTACTGACATATGGATATGCAACATGTTGTCACATCTTGCCTTCTCTTTGCACCAAACAAATGTATTATTAAAACAGGGAATAATGTGTTTTTACATTTAAATGCCTCACTATTTGATTGTTTACTCTTGCAATGCAGGATTTGCTATGAGATGTATAATTCATACCACTGAAGCACAATTGTGCATAGTATGTTTCTTGAAGACAATTCCCAGCTGAGCTCCTTCCAGGTAAATCAAAGAAATGTGCTGATGTCTCTCACCACCTAATGTCGTAACTTACAAAATAACTGTTACATGTTTACTCCATCAAAACACCATCCCATATATATCAATTATTCATAATCATATTAGGAATGTGCATCAATATATTGCAGATAGTCAAATGTGGTTTTACACTGCCCCGTGATTAAAATGTTTATTTCATTTTCATCTAAATGGTCATAGACCCTGCAATTTGTATCTAGGGATAAACTTGTATTTCTTGTTCATTATCAAGAGCTAACGACAAGCTCAACACACTTGGTCATTCCTTCACAGCATATATTTGCAATACACACCAATTTGAAAATGAAATATAACGTTGAAGTGGTTATCCCTTGATGAAGTGGTTATCCCTTGATGAGACGGATTTACTAGACCAGCCTAAATCCATCTTAAACCCAGATCTATTTAGAATGTTGGTATCTAAATATGTCAAGTAGTTATTTAATTTTTTTAAATTGAGTAGACTTTATTATTATTATTTTAATGTAACATTATCTAATCTAGCATCACACTAAGGTGACAACATCTCCCCCATACTCAGCTGTATAGCACCTCGCTACTCTCGGTACAATAAATCAATTTCTCAAAATTCACTTAGAAATGTAATTGAATGGTTTTTTAGAAAATGCAAAGTTTTTATTATCATGTTTATGCAAGATGAAGACTAATTTCTTATTACCATATGTTTGATAACTACATGTATCTATTTTACAGTGGAAGTGCACCCCCACTTTCACAATTATAAACATTCAGACAGTACTTGACAAAAAGATATCCCTTTAGCAACAATAGATTTCAATTTACTGGTTCAAAAGACTAAATCAAGATATATATGTTTCAGATGATAATGTTGGGGCTACCATTCCTATCTGCAATGGGCTCTAGTCACAGCAATGGAAGACAAGATAAAACGAAACATCGAAAATTATTTACAAATATCGAGGAAAATATTGATCTGCCAACCAATAAACCACAAAGTAAATTGTGCATCGTTTATTATCGCGTACAAGAAAAACACAAAACATATATATTAATTTGTTCCCGATACAATATCTAAGTAAAGATTTTCTTCAACAGTTCAAAATCAATCAACTGTGAAGCATCAATACTAACATTGGCAATACAAATAAAATTTAAATTTATCTTATCCCCTTTGCACCAAAAATTATGCATGTGGTCATTATTGCAAAAATATTATATTTTTCAATGTTATTTGCTGCTACATCCTCTGGCCAATTTAGGGGCAATTTTGCAATGTGCTGAAATAATGAATAATATCCCCCGAACAAACTAAACTTTTCACCCACCAAAAGGACGGCAAGGTTAAAATCATGCAAAATTGTACATTTATTCTGATAAAACTAATTTCACAGTTTACTCATTATTCTAGGTTGCCGCAGCTTGCCAATTTCATGTTTGGAAAAAAAATGATAATTTCATCAGTTAACACAAATTGCAAAATGTCGATGATAGAAGATTTTAAAAAATTTAACATGATCCACGTGCATATCGAATCCATTTCAGTATTGAGATTCTCAATGATGGCCCTTTGCTTCAGCTTTCGCATGTGACTTGGCCTTTGCCTGGAGAAAAGGTGCACACATTAAATTCACAGAAAGAATAAAAACATATAGCTCTGCACAAGAAAATAGAACCCTCAAGTGAAAAAACCTCTATATACAAAATAAGGATGACTAAATTTTGTTAGGTTAAAGAAAAAAGGTTTTCTTCAGTTGGCAATATTAATTCAATAAAAAATAAATGTGCATCGAGACTGCATTTGCTGCAACTTTGTCTAATGAACAGACTTTCACCATGTAATGAAGGTGAAAATCGAGGACTTGGGATATGATGGTGTATTGAAATAACTTACAAGAATAGGACCACTTTACAAATGATGGAAAGCATGAATAATATCGATATAGTTACTGTCCAGACATTAACCAGAAACATCAGGGGTGTTGATACAACTTGAATATGGAAGGGACAACCTTCCAGTGCTTGATGGTACAACCACATAACTGGTTTCTGTTATATGGCTAATGACAATTCTTCCTCGAGTGCAGATACAACATAGGTGCTGTAGTGCACAGATAGAGCCTTTATATAGAGATCAGGTTTGGTTCCATATCTTATTTACAGATGAATGGGCAAGTTAGAAGGGGCAACCCATCTAGAATTAAAAGTTAAGTCACATACCAAAAACTCTCAGTAGCAGCTGGCAAATATCATTATCAATGTTCAATAGGCGAAGACTCAGTGTGCCTCTTACATAAACTGAAGCTCTAGGCTACAATGAGTTCACTCCCTTTTCTATCAAAGCTGGGGAAAAGTCATAATGTTCATGTTCTTCATGCGGAATAGGGTTTCCTTCTCTCGCTACTTGAAGGGGAATTTTGATCTTATCATTGATTGGCATTCTAATTTTGCTCTAAAAGGTTGAATATTTGGGTCACATGGTTTAATATTGGAATTGCATGGCCCTAATTTATGTTTAGAGGGCCTTGTCCACTACTATAGCTGTATGCATTTTCCTCTACATTGTCTTAATAAGGGAGAACTATTAACTCAGCTTTATATATATATATATATATATATATATATATATAAGAAGAGATTTTAGCATTCAATGGAAATGCATCCTATTTGAACTTTAAGGGAAACTACTGAATCGTGATTAGGGTACCTTGAGTGAGGGGATAGATTATGATCATCATCTAACCATCCGCAAAGCCAAAATTTACATGATCAATGCTCTTGAATCTTGACGTTGACTGCCATTCTTTATGCAGTTGATGTTGAGATTATGTACCTTGGGAGGTGTTCCCCATGTGTTTGTGTCTCCTAAACACATGTGGGAAGTACTATGTACTTTGCACCTTGTACTTTATGTCTAATTTCACTATGACTTAGGAGTTTTAAGTCAAAAGTGAAATTTTGTCTTTTATGCCTAAAATGACTATTAATTCACTTTGTGGGTGAATTAGAGACATAAAGTGAACTTAGGAAACTTAACCCAAAGTGGGTTTTTGAGTGAGATTCTTTAGGAGAGATCTCAACCTTTGATTAGATGGGAGATGGGATGATCTCAGCCATCCATATCTTAGGTTTCCTTATGGAGGTTCAAGAGAGGCGCAAAGGGCAAAGGAGAGCTCAATCACTCATTTGCTCACTTGGAGACTTTGAGAGATAGCTTGGAGATGAGGTTTGTTGCATGAGGTGGGGCTAACTTGGGCGCCTGCTTTCATGGAGAAAGGCATCTAGCTTGGAGCCTTGTTTATTTACTGAGGAGATTCCAGTGTTGAGGAGGGCGCACTTGTTGAGGAGGGCGCATCAGCAATGGGGAAGTCTTACACCTGTCAGATTGCAATGGAATCAGTTTCAGAGGGAGGCCACACATCAGTGCTTGATTACTGTGGAGGCGTTTTCCATTCAGAGCTCACAGTTTGCATATGCAGCAGATTTGGTGGATTTGAGAGCATTTATGAGAGGCGCACCTGGTTCATTTAGACTTGTATTTCAACTTGGATCAAGCTGCTATTGTATCAGATTTATCTATATTTTGTACTTGTTGTATTCCACCATCTATTCTCCTCATATATATACATATATCCTAGGTTCATGTTGGCCAAAAATACCTGTGTACAAAATGATATGTTAGTCTTTTAGATTTGCTTATTTTCAGCTGTAAAGATCTCTAGGTGTGTTGTATTTATTTTGGTATGCATGTGCTAACTCTTGGTTAATAAAACTACATGCTAGAGCACCTAAAATTGCAAATACAAGTTCCCGAGGTGTAGGACAATCGGTGGCGGAGTGTGTTGTTAAAGTCACCGGTTCGAAACCTCTGCGGGGACAAAAAATCCAACCATGTTAAGGGTTGGTGTGGCTCAGGCCGGGTGCGATCCCCGGGTGATTTTGACGACTTAGATGCCCCTGAGTCGCGGTTTCTCAAACCACAGGTTAATCCCACGGCCAGCAGGTACAGACAAATTAACAAACAAAAAAAAATTGCAAATACAACCGTAACAAATCAGCAAGAAGTCATTGAACAGTTTGCTGTCCTAAAACAGCAGCAAACCATTGTTAGACAGTTGAAACTTAGAGCCAAACTAAGGTCAAAGACAGACCCAGTTGGCAGCTTGATAGGACCTGGAAAATCTTCATGGAATTAGAGCTGAGGTGGCTGATTTTTGAACAGTTTGGACAGCATATGTGTTGGCTGTTATATACATCTTCTTGGCAGATTTTTGTGGACAGCCATTGATATTTTTTCAGTGGTTGTTAGCGGGCAGATTTTTGTAGAGGACAGTTGGGCAATTGTGTCAATTTTTTGTCAATCACTTTTCACACCTACGGAGTAGGAGTGAGACCGATTTGACTTGACCTCTTTTCACACCTATATTGCTAGGAGTGAGGTCAGAATTCGCTTGCCTCTTTTCACACCTATGTTGACAAGAGTGAGGCAGTGTTCCTTTGCAGTTTGAGCATCAGTTGGAGTGTAGTTTGGCAGACATGTCAGCATCTCAGATGCGTGTTCAGGACAAGCTAGCTGGAGCTAGCAATTGGTCGCCTTGGAAGGCGAGGATGGTCTTTGTCTTAGAGGACCCCGAACTATGGGACATAGTTGAGGCAGTTGTTTCAGTCATTCCCGTCACTGCTCCCGTCTTGGTGGCAGAGTTCAGGAAAAGGAACAACAAGGAAAAGAGGACCATTTGTGATGCAGTTCGTGATCATATCATACCCCATTTGACTGAGAAGACTTATGCATACGAGATGTGGTCATCTCTATGTAAGTTGTATGAGAGCTCCAATGAGAACCGGAAGATGGTTCTTCATGACCGACTCAGGGGCATTCGCATGCTCAAGGATGAGTCGATGACTTCATTCCTTGGTCGCTACACTCAGATCAGAGACGAGCTTGGAGCCGTCAGAGAGGTGGTGGACCCTATCTCTTTGGTGAGGCAAGCTATGAATAGCTTCACCAAACCGTGGGGTCCATTTGTTCGTGGCATTGTTTCCAGGGAGGCCATGCCTACATGGGAGAGGATGTGGGATGACTTGGTCCAGGAGGAGATTAGACTTGTAGTAGAGGCCTCTGGACATTGGCAGTAGCAGCAGTAGCAGTCTGGTTAGGGTGATGAAGATCTTGCTCTTTGGACAAAGGGAAAGAAGAAGGCCAGTCGTGGGGGTCGACAAGGTCCCAAGTTTGGGGCCCCACCACAAGGGAGTGGAGGAGAGAGCAACAGTGGTCAGAGGAGAGATATGAGCAAAGTGAAGTGCTTTGTTTGTGAGAAGTTGGGGCACTATGCTAGACAGTGTCTCGACAGGAAGAAGAAGAGGGGTGGTACCGCAACTACAGCAGAGGAGGCAGAGTTTCAGACTCAATTTCAGAAAGAGTGTACTTTCCTCATATGTTGCACTTCAATTGAGACAGCACCCAATATCTGTTATATTGACAGCGGGGCTTCGAGCCATATGATTGGAGTCAGAGAGCACTTGACTGATCTCAGAGACACTGAGGTCAGGATAGAGATTGCTCTTGGAGATGACACATTGGTCAGAGTTGTTGGAATTGGCACATTTACCTTTCGAAGAGATAGCATGCCACCTATAACATTCAGGGACGTTCTCTATGTCCCTGGGCTAAAGAAGAATTTGATTTCAGTTTCTACCCTCCAGGATAGAGGTCTTGAGGTGACTTTCAGAGGCACCGAGGTACTCATTCACCCTTGGGGGTCTTCGCTTGCCTCAAGACAAGTGATTGAAGTGAAGGATGGGAAACTGTTCAAATTGCTTTTTCAGCCTCTTCATGCATTGGCAACGAGCAGCGACAGCAGCAAACAGACATGTGAGTTATGGCATCGTAGGATGGCCCACCTACATCATGGAGCTCTCGAAGGACTGAAAGAGGTTGTGACTGGAGTGCCACAAATCAGTATAGAGCATCAGGATGTTTGTAGAGGGTGTGTGCTTGGTAAGTTTACCAAGGCCTCGTTCCCCAGCAGTGACACCAAGTCAACTGGGATACTAGATTTAGTACACACGGACGTGTGTGGGCCAATGACTCGGAAGTCCTTGAGTGGTTGTGAGTATTATCTCACATTCATTGATGACTACTCAAGGAAGACTTGGATCTATTTCCTGAAGGCCAAGAGTGAGGTCTTCACACGGTTCCAAGAGTTCAAAGCTCTTGTGGAAAACCAATTTGAAAGAGGATCAAAGTCTTGCGGTCCGATAACGGGGGAGAGTATTCCTCGAGACAGTTTGTAGACTTTTGTGCCCAGCATGGCATTAGAAGACAGATGATCGTACCATACAACCCCCAGCAGAACGGGGTTGCCGAGAGGAAGAACCGAGCTATTACCGATGCAGCAAGATCCATGTTGCACAATCAGAGTTTGCCTTTGTACTTATGGGCAAAGGCGAGTGCTACTGCAGTGTATCTACAAAAGAGGAGCCCCCACAGGATATTGGGGAAGATGACTCCTGAGGAGGCCTTCACTGGTAGGAGGCCCGATGTTGAGCACATCAGGATCTTTGGGTGCTTGACCTTTTCCCATGTCACCTCAGAGAGGAGGACAAAGCTAGACCCCACAGCCCAGCAGGGGATTCTAGTTGGATACCCAAAGGTGTCCAAAGCCTATNAGCAGAGACGTCAGATTTGAGGAGGATAGAGATTTTCAGAGATCTCTTGAGTCGAGAGTCAGAGTTGAGGATGATGTAGAGGCACCGATTGATGTCTCAGAGGGAGCACAGCCTCAAGTTTCAAGTACACCAGTATCAGGGGTGATAGGGTCACCATGCATAGCTTCAGGGTCACAGTCAGAGCATGTTCAGTCAGAGGGGGCCCAGACTTTAGGTTCTCAGAGTGTTGAGACGAGTCCTAAGGCAATCACTCTTGGGCAAAGAGACCTTACTTCTCCATTGACCACTTCAGGGAAGAGGAGACCTAGATGGTTTCAGGAGACCCTGAAGGAGGCCAGAGAGAATGTAGGGGAGCCCAAGAGCCAGATCAGAGAGAGTAGACCTCTAGTCAGATTTGGAGCATATTTGGCACTAGTGACGAGTATCAGGGATATTGAGCCACAAACATTTGCGCAGGCAGTGGACCAGCAGGTCTGGAGAGAGGCCATGGTAGAGGAGTATGACTCCATTGTGCGCAATGATGTTTGGGAGGTGGTTTTGAGGCCAGTGGGAAAGTCAATTGTGACTTCCAGGTGGTGTACAAGACCAAGTATGTTGCAGATGGAAGCATAGAGAAACACAAGGCCTGTTTTGTGGCCTGAGGCTTCTCTCAGATTGAGGGAGTCGATTATGACGAGACATTCGCACCAGTTGCGAGATACACCTTATCAGGAGTATCATTGCCATAGCAGTAGAGATGGGTTGGAGCATTCACTAGATGGATGTGAAGACTACATTTCTGAATGGCTTTATTGATGAGGAGGTGTACATAGAGCAGCCACGGGGGTTTGAGGTGAGTGAGAGGGAGACTCACGTGTCTTTTAAGAAAGGCACTTTATGGTCTAAAGCAAGCTCCCCGAGCTTGGTATTCACGCATAGACACTTACTTGCTTCAGATGGGCTTCGAGAAGAGCGATGTTGATCCTAACCTCTACTACATCATTAGAGGTGAGGACATGCCCATTCTCATTTTATATGTGGATGACTTGTTCATCACTAGAGCCGAGGATCTCATAGTTGAATGCAAGCTGGGACTTACATCAGAGTTTGAGATATTTGCATCAGAGTGGTAGATGCCACAGTTTACAGGTAGTTGATCGGTTCACTCGTGTATCTGGTTAACACCAGACCAGATATTTGTTTTGTCGTGAACACCCTCAACCAGCATATGGTAGTGAAGGAGTGTTCACATAATTGGAGCAAAACACGTTTTGAGGTACATTGTTGGGACAGTTGATTATGGCCTAGACTATATCAAAGGAGATGGAGTCAGTTTGGTTCGCTGCACAGACTTAGATTGGGCAAGATGTGCTACTGACAAAAAAAGCACCTCAAGGTGCTGCTTTGGTTTGGGGTCACGACTTGTTTCCTGGTTCAACCGGAAGCAGAAGTCAATTGCTTTGAGTTCGGTCGAGGCAGAGTACATGGGAGCCAGTCAGGCCAGTTGTAAGGCCATTTGGCTTCGTAAGATGTTGGTTGGATTGTTTGGTCAAGAGATGTCACCAATCGTCATTCACTGTGATAATCAGATTTGCATAAAACTCTCTGAGAATCCATTGTTTCATGACCGGTCGAAGCACATTGAGATCAGGTACCACTTCATCCGTGATTGGGTTCAGAGAGGCACAATTCGGCTGCAATATAGATCGACTAACAACCAGGTTGCAGATATACTCACCAAGGCCCTGCCAAGCGGCAAACATGTCTACTTCAGAGACAAGATGGGCTTAGTGAGGAACACCTTCCTCGATAAGAGGGAGTGTTGAGATTATGTACCCTGGGAGGTGTTCCCCATGTGTTTATGTCTCCTAAAACACATGTGGGAAGTACTATGTACTTTGTGCCTTGTACTCTCTGTCTAATTTCACTTTGACTTAGGAGTTTTAAGTCAAAAGTGAAATTTTGTCATTTATGCCTAAAATGACTATTAATTCACTTTGTGGGTGAATTAGAGACATAAAGTGAACTTAGGAAACTTAACGCAAAGTGGGTTTTTGAGTGAGATTATTTTGGAGAGATCTCAACCTTTGATTAGATGGGAGATGGGATGATCCCAACCATCCATATCTTAGGTTTCCTTATGGAGGTTCAAGAGGGGCGCAAAGGGCAAAGGAGAGTTCATTCACTCATTTGCTCACTTGGAGAGTTTGAGAGAGAGGTTGGAGATGAGGTTCGTTGCATGAGGTGAGGCTAGCTTGGGCGCATGCTTTCATGGAGAGAGGCATCTAGCTTGGATCCTTGTTTATTTACTAAGGAGCTTCCAGTGTTGAGGAGGGTGCACTTGTTGAGGAGGGCGCATCAGCAGTGGGGAGATCTTACACCTATCAAATTGCAATGGGATCAGTTTCAGAGGGAGGCCACACATCAGTGCTTGATTATTGTGGAGGGGTTTTCCATTTAGAGCTCACAGTTCGCATCTGTAGCAGATTTGGTGGATTTGAGAGCATTTATGAGGGGTGCACCTAGTTCATTTGGACTTGTATTTCAACTTGGATCAAGCTGCTATTGTATCAGGTTCATCTATATTTTGTACTTGATGTATTCCACCATCTATTCTCCTCATATATAGGCATATATCCCAAACTAGTTTTCCCCGGGGGGGGTTATCCAGGGTCATGTTGACCAAAAATATCTGTGTACAAAATGATGTGTGTTAATCTTTTAGATCTGCTTATTTTCAGCTGTAAAGACCTCTAGGTGTGTTGTATTTATTTTGGTATGCATGTGCTAACTCTTGGTTACTAAAACTACATGCTAGAGCACCTAAAATTGCAAATACAACTGTAACAAATCAGCAAGAAGTCACTGAACAGTTTGTTGTCCTAAAACAACAACAAACCATTGTTAGACAATTGAAACTTAGAGCCAAACTGAGGTCAAAGACGGACCCAATTGGCAGCTTGATAGGACATGGAAAATCTTCAGTTGAAACTCACATTCTCCTGACTCACCATTTTATGGCTTCACTGCCTTGTCATATCTATCATTGCTCATGTAATGTGAAATGGCCTGCAAAGTATTATATAAAAGAAGAGACATTAGCATGCAAAGGAAATGCATCTTATTTGAACTTTAAGGGAAACTGCACCCTGAGTGAGGGGATAGATTATGACCATCATCAAACCATCCACAAGGCCAAAATTTACATGATCCATGCCACTTGAGTCTTGACTCTTGACGTTGACTGCAATTGTTTATGCAGTCGAAACTCACATTGTCCTGACTCACCATTTTATGGCTTCACTGCCTTGTCATATCTATCATCGCTCATATAACGTAAAATGGTCTGTAGAGTGTACTATGGTGTCGAACACCTAATATGGTGTCTCAAGAACCTGATGTTATCTATAGGCCTCTAGGCTAGGTCACTCATTATATAAGAAATATCAATAAATAGAGGCAATGCCAATGCAGCATATCCAAGGCTAGCACTAAGGCTTGTGATGATATAATTATGCACACAAAATGTTTTCTTGCAAGGATAATAACCATGCAAATTCATTCTATGTTGAAGTAGAAGCACAAAGATGTACCTTAAGACGTTGGCTCCTTACACTTCAGTAATATAGCTCAATTATTCCTCCATTAAGGTCATTCCTTTCTCGTGGATTACAATACTGATAATGATACCAGACCAGTCATTTTTTAGTGGAAATACACAATTGTATGCCCAGATGTATGCAACAATGGCTTCTTCATCCTCTCGAGTTCTTGGCAGGGATCCTTTCTTCTCTAGCACTCCCAGCTTTGTAT
>ML815045.1:67200-87086 GCA_009831015.1 Picea engelmannii | reverse complement strand
TTTATTGTTTTCCTTTTTGTTTATCTGAAATAAAAATTTGGATCAATTTCGCCACAAGGATTTTATTCTGTAAGTATTTTTGTCAATAACAATCAAGTTACACAATTGTCATTATGTCACCCTTGTAGAAATCACTGAAATGGCTTTCTACTTCCAGTACTATGACCAATCAAATTTTATGCATACAGGAAACAACCCCTCATACCTAACACTTTTCATGAGCTATTCCCAAAGTACAGGATCATTTTCCCCCTTAAACTGCCTCACTCCTCCTGTTTCATAATCATTTTGGTAAATAATTCTTTGATCTATAGTTCACTTGGTTTGGAAAACCGAACATTCTGAGTTCTTAATCTGTTGGAAATAGATTTCCTCGTGGATTCGCCATTTTTTTGACGCTTAAAAATGCAATGATGAATATTATGCTCGCAAATGATTGCCAAGCTTTATTATTTATCTATATTAATAAAATACTAGTAGTTGTTACCCCCTTGTTATACTCATGGAAATATGGTGGATAAACAATGCTTATAGTTTTATTATCTATGAGATGGTAGCAACACGGTTCTCTACAGTTCATTTGCTTCAAATCATGGTTAACATTTTCTGGTAATATGTGGTGGTTGGATGATTAAAACATGGAGATGAGTGGTTTGGATTATCTCTCATAAAATATGATAATGCTGCCCTTTTGAATGAAAGAATTATACTCCAAGTTTTAATGTTGTGTATTGTTCATGACAAAGGTTGGGTGGTCTTGACCCTTTCTACTATGATTATGCACATTGATTGGTGGTATTGACCCTTTCTACTATGGTTATGCACAGTGTTTGAGTTTCATAGTGGGTTGTGTTCCTAGCACAATGAATTTTGCAGGAATTTGATATTGGCAAGGGGTGGCGCAGTTTGCAAAAGTAATATGGAATTGTTTTTTTTTTTGGTTGATTATTGGTTTGAATGTAGTGTTATGGTGAGTTGGCTATTTGTAATGGATCGTACTAAAAATTGAATGAATATCTGAGTGGAGAAGTGACATGCAGTAAATTCACGTCACTCAAAATCCCCTCGAGCTCGTCACCCTAGTCATTCTTGTATTTTTTGGATCTGGTATTTACTGTTGCTCCGCCTTTCCCAGTCGTGGAGAAAATATACAGTCTTGGTTTTTTTCTCCTCACGCAGACCTTTACAGTTATGGGTTTTCTTAATTTTCCATGCATGAGAGTTACTCTGCCTTTGAATCAAATTTTGGCTCTGTTTTCTCCTGGTCTGTGTGATTCTCAAGATGTTATGATGTTTTGGAACTGTGTGTTATGGTTGCATCTTTTGTTTTTTGTGGTGGTCGTTAGGGGACTGTTGGATCTTAAAGGTTGGTCACGTGGTCCTTGTTCTGTGTAATCTTTCACATGGAATTGTTAATTAAAGGTTGCAGTGAAGCCAACTTTTCCATGGTTTTGTTTTTGAGTTTATCCCCTCTCTTGAAGTTGGTTATCACAGTTTGCCTAAAATCTAGGCTTTGTGAATACCCCACCTATATATTGACATTACTGGTCTCTGTGACTAAGTATGCCCATGCCATGTTTGACTCTGTGGTTTTTTATGTGAACTATGATGGAAAGTTGGAGCATTTTGTGCCTTGTCTTGGAAAAACCTTGAGTTGTTGGTTTTATTTCTATGACCTCACCGTTGCCATTTCTTGGTAAACGTTATACAATATGAAGACAATACTACCCATAAGTTAATGAAAGAACTATTCGTGCTTTTTGGTTGGGCGTGGGTTTATATTTGGTCGCTTTTTAAACAGTGTTGTTAAAAAGGCTTGGCTTCAATTGTTTTTCTTTTAGCAGTTGCAGTCTATTGTTGGAGACCCATACAACCAAGAGAAATATTGCATGTTATTGTTCCTGTGGTAAATTATGATACGGAACCTACAGAATGAGATGTCTGTGCCACTCATCTTCCAAACTCTTTGGTCGAACCACATGTTCTTATCTCGCACTTGCTATCTTAAACCCTGAAAATTACTTTGAGATCATATTTACTCCAGTTTGAAGTTGATGGGAGCATTGTGCTTGCCCGGTTACTTGGGCACGATCTTGTTTGGTCCCTTGTTTGGTAATTCTTGAAGAGATGTGTAATCACCCATTCATTTGAATCTTGTGTTCAAAATATTGAATGTTTTTTGGTTCAATCATTATGTTGATTGTATAAAAGGGACACCTGTGTTCGAAATGTTTGAAGCCCAAATAAGAGTGATAATGTCCAAAATGGTTGCATTGAACATTGGTTAAATAAATCATGGATATGAGTTGTTGTAAACACTGTGCGTGTCCATGTTGGTTTTAAAGGAGTAGTATTGGAGTAAAATTGTCATGGTCATGGCTCAAAGTCTATTGTTGTTATTATAATGATTACAATGATATTCGTTATGACTGCCATATTATGATAATGTGGATACAATGGTTACTATAATTAAATAGTTATGGGCATACATATTATTGTGTAAATAATTCGAAAGCCAACAAGAAAATTTGTCAAAGGAGATACCAATTTGGATTATTGTTTTGAAAAAGGAACACTTGTTAAACATTGAAAGTCTGGAAAGAGATATGTTTTGATTGTGTTTGAGGTAGCATGTTTTGTGTTGTTTCACTTGAACAATATCCATATTGTTTCCATATCATTATACCTTTTTTTGCTAATTACATTCCCCTCAAAATCCTGATTTCACTTAATGCATCCATGTTCAATGATAAAAATTTAAAAGAAGAGTTTGTGTAGAAGCAACAAAAGGGATAACATAGAAAGTGTTGGTGACTGATATTTTGAGTTTTTTTATACACAATTTAATGGTTTGGTTAATTGCTGAAAAATATTTGTATATGCATCCCCTATCATTCTACCATTTTTATCTAATTACACTCCCCCCATATTTCCCATGAACCCTATCACCTCCTGTTCACATGACAATTAATGAATGGTTTGCTATGGATGGATTTGCATGTATCATGTTTCAATTTTTGAGACAATTTTCGATTCATGTAAGAAGAGTGTCATGTATGGTTTATTAAGAGGTTCATTACTGATGAATTTATACTACAGGATGAGCTTTTTCAGTAGGGTCAACAATGGCAGAAATAATAGAGGCATGGGAAATTGGAACCGATGCCATAAGAGGCCTAGATTTTCTATCCATTTGAAGTTGATCCTCAAGAATTGAACTAGTTGTTCCAAGCTGGGTTCTTTAATTGGGTTGGTCATGGAATAATGCACCCTCGACCAGAGAAACCCCCTTTCCAACCACCTCAGAATATCACTGACATTCTCGTCCCTCCACACGTTTCTTTACATCCTGAAGTCCCCGCGAATGATTTTTGATAAGAGATCATCAACCAACCTGAAGTCCCCGTGAATGATGGTTGGAAAGAGATTGTCAACCAGCCTGTCTCTCACCATCATGGTTGACCCAGTATGTCATTTCCTTTGCCACCACATGTCAATCCCAATGTCCAGATTGCCCGTGTTTTTTCTCCAGTTCAGTCTTCACACGCCAGTAAGAGATTAAAAATTGATATTCCCCAACCTGTGCAAGACAAGGGAAAAGTAGTTGCCTCCCCTTCTTCTCCCTCCAATGATTCCTAGAAATCCATGTCTTCCCACATGCATTTGAAGGATGAATGCTCCCATGTGATCAACGAGATACAACCCCAAGGATCCAATCAACCACGAGATACTTCTAATAAGTCTAAGGGAGACAACAGTGAAAAAAGGAAAATTTCTTCACAAAGTGGCAAATATGGTTTTTAGATTATATTTTTTTATGATTTCAGGTGATGAAGACAATGCTTAATGGTTTTCAGTATTTTTGGACAACAAGCTCTGTTTTGATATTTTGTGGATAATGTGGATAATGTGGATACATATATTCTTTCTTGGATATGATATAAATTATTTTTTATATTTAAATATTTAGGTTGAAAGTTATTCAAGGGAGTTACAAGGGTGGCATATGGTTAAAATGATTATTTGTTTTGTATTATATTCCATGATTTGAAAGGAAGAAATGATGAGAGTCATAAGGGGTCCCACCTACCTAGTTATTATTAGTTAAGACCCTTAACTATATTATTATTTATTTATCCTAAACTAATTAGTTAAGCTAAATCAACTTAACTAAAGAAAGTTGTTGAACTACTTCAAATTAGTTGGAAAAGATAAAAGACGAATGAGAAGAAGAGACAAGAGGCGAATAGAAGGAGAAAACAAGACTAAGGTTTTCTCTTGAGTTACATGAGATCATTTTAGTTTTTATTAATTTCTGAGTTTATTCAAAGCCTAATTCTCTTCTTGACAACATGATCTTATTGTAGACAACAAGATTCAAGAAAGAACCACATTTTTCAGATGCTTGTTTTAGAGGTGTTGAACCATCCTTGATAGTCAGTGTATTCTTTCTTGTTTGTGAATTAAGTTTCATGGTTGATAAATGAATATCTTGCAAAGTCAAATTGGTAGCAGTTTGTTGAAAGTTGATCTAGATTATTAATTTCAGTTTTACTTTACTGTCACAGTCTTTTTGTCTTTTTGTATGGTGTTCATCAAATATCTCTAAATCATACTTTGTTCCATGCCCTTGCAGGGGTTTTGTAAAGAGAATACATTTTTGATATCTCAGAGTGAAATAAAATCAAATTGTTATTCCGACTCATATATGTGTATTTGTGACTTGGTTACTTTTCACTTTTTGATCTCCATGTTTATTTAATCGCAAATATGTGTATATTTCAGAAGTTTTATTTTATTTTATTTTTGCAACATATTTAAACTATAAATCCACCTTATTCCTTGTAATTAATACTTGCGGATTGAGAGAATATTTTGAGGCTATAAACCCCCAGGTGACATTCCCAACTATCGTTTTCTAGCTAGGAAAGATCTGAAAATGATTGAGAAAAGGTAATTCATACCTTTTCTTCAACATTATTTAGTGACCATACTCGAGAGATATTCCATATTTCTTTGGTTGATTGTATTCATAATTATCATTGAATAGTTTTGATTTGTTATGATTCTTTGATTTTTTTCTTTTCCTCATGACAATACCTGCTGCAAGATAGCCTAATATTGAGCATGGTCTTAAATACAAAACTAACATTGCCTTAACTTTATTCAACACCATCTTAGAAACCACTAATATCTGGGTTGAGCTTGAACGCTCGTGGGAAGTAATTGAATAAGACATAAGTATTCATGAATGATAGGAGGCCAGACAAAGGAAGACTAATAATTAGTTTTAGCTCTTGTTGGCATAGGGGAAGACCCGGGGTTCAACGCTACAACAACACACCAACAAAACCCTAACTATCGACCCTTTTGGAAACACCTTCGAAGCAGATGAAGTCTCAGCCGAGGTAGAGGCAGGGGTGGTTGCAGGACTCAGGTGTCTGCAACCTTAGCTGGGAGACAGATCCATGATTGTAATACCTAACAGAGAACTTAGTAGTTATATCTATCTATATTCAGACCTTAGTTACAATGTAGTTAAACCCTAATCACAGTAAAACACAGTGGTCAACCAGATATGACATCTCATAGCACTTAACACGACAAAAAAGATTAGATCTAGTAGATTAAAAAACTAAGCACATTCATATAGGTCAGATCTAACATCCATACACATCATTAGCACAAAGCATAAACAGATCTATCTATCTATATCAAAGAACTTAGCAAGTAGAAAAACATCAACACATTGCACAAAGCAGAGCAACACAACATATACATGGTTCACCCCCACCCTAGGGCTACATCCACCAACTCTTCTTTTTTATTAGCTTCTTCAATAAGTTACATGCATAGAGCCTCAAAAACCCTACTCCTCATAGGACAAGAGATTTGCGCAGATCGCTAGATCCTCCTTCCCCAAGTAGATCTAAGCACACAACCTTCCACAGCCTCTTACACTGACTTGCACTTAGCTCTGCAAGTCTCACATAGTATGAAGAGAGCACTTACAATATTGATCACATAGATCTAGCTTTATCACTTAGATATTCCTTATGACCACTCTCATTACATCGCCTAGTCTTCTATATATACTTTACAAAATAGGCCTAAACATGGGTAAACCCATGGGCCGACATCCCATACCTGTTATATAATCCCAAATCCTAAAAAGGGGTTGAGATCCCGCGATCTCTGCTTCTTCTTGTGCTCCTCCTTCGACAGGATGTCGAAGTCCCAAAATAGGTCAAACTTGACCAAGGTTCTCCCAAAACTTGGTCAAGGGCCAGAAGGCCCCCAACATTCACCTGTGACTCGTCTCAAGTCACTTTGATCTAGGTAGCTCTGCTTCAAAATCCTCGAGCATAGCTCAATCTTCTTTGACTTGTTGTTGTGCCTTGGCCTCCTGTGTAGTGAACTCTTTGATGACTGCATCATTGACAGGTCCCTCCAGGCGATGTTCAGCTGTAGTGACAACCTGCTTCAGTTCTTTCCCTCGGCCTTCGACCTCTGTGAACAATTGATAAGACTTATCTTGTACAGGTTAGAGCCTCTGAGATACCTCCATAACTCTGCTCTGGATAGTGTGGATCTGTTGTTGGGTAGTGCATTGCTCTTGGGAGTGCTTCATTCTTTCCACAACTGACAGGGGATTCAATTACGCTTGTATCGTTTTGGCCTGATACTTCGCCTCTTAGAGATGTGACTCCAGTGCCTTTTGTTCTGGATTCTCAGTGAGTTGTTCATGGGTCTAGGCACTATGATCAGTGAGTTTCTTACATTCCATAGCAAGTGATTTTATTCTCTCAATTGTGCTTCTAGTAGTTTCTTCTCTTTGATCCCTTACATCCTGTGGGGTCTCGGGCACTGCGCGGAGATCTAAGTCTGCTATGCCTTGCTCTAGCTTTTGGATAACTTCTGTTAGTTAATCTACTTTTTGTGTGAATCGATATTCTACCTTTATTTCTACAACTATCACAGAGCGAAGTTCTCTACTAACTGCTTCTTTTACTTCAATTTTCTTCATGAGAAACTGTTCTTTTCCTTGTTGTAGTTGTTCTTTTTCTTCATCAAAATTTAATTGAAGAGCAATATTTTCCTGTTCTGTAGCTCGACGTTGTTCAACAAGTACTCCTTGCACTTGTGTCAAAGCCTGGGTGGCTTGTTCTATTTCTTCTTGTGCTCGTCGAAGGTGATCTTCGACTGTCTCATCTAGTCAGTGGATTTGGGCTAGCTCATCTCCCAACTCTAGTTCTTTCGATGGAAGGGGCACAATGGAGACTGCGTGGCTAGACTAAAGGGCCAGTTGTACCCCTCCGAGTTCAACTTCATCCTATCATACATTTCTTCCTACTTCACTCCTTGTTTCTCTGTTATCTCCAGTGAAACATAGTTCATGGATGCTATGATGAAGTCAAAGTCATCAGAGGTGAGGGTAGTTTGCATATTGGTCATGGTGTCTTTCGATTTCTTCTAGGAAAAAGGTTTCGAGGGGGAAACGTTCCTCTTCTTCAAAGGGTCAACCTCATCTCTAGGTGGTGTTACTTTGCCTGGTCTCTGTTTAGCTTCTACTTTGTCATCACCCCATTGGTTAGGTGACATGAATGTAGTCTTCACTGAGGTGCTGCTTAAGTTTTGGACCTGATCAGTCTTCTTCTGTCTGTTGGTTCCGAGTGTATTTTTTTCTCTATGAGTGTCTTCTGGGTTGTCAATATCAGATATCTCTGTGGGTTTTGCAGGGATAAGGAGGTCAACAGACCATTCCTTGGTGATGTCATCAATTTATTCTTCCATAAGCTTATAATATGAATGGAGCTTCTCTTGGTTTTCATATTCTCGCGTTGTAATGTAGATAAAGTGTCGATTTGCACTAAACTTCATTAGTGGTCGGAACCTCTGTAGGGTATTCAGATTCATGAGAGGCTTGGCTTCAATGGCTCACTTCAGCTGGAGGTAGTATGTATGAAACACAACATTCGACTGCCATTGTTTGTTCATATCAGTTGAATACCACAAGGTAGCAAACTTCGTGACAAGCAGTTTGAATGACTCTATGTCAGGGAAGGTCGATCCTTCCAGAATTTCCTAGGCAACAAATGCGATGAGGACCAGGAGCTAGCTTAAATGAAATTCATAACCCTGATCCTGTGCTTCTCGACAATATAGTTCCAACTGGTTAACTAGATACTTTGCCCAGTTGATCTGTAGGCCTTTCATGCACTTCCCTACGAGGTCAATAACAAAGTCGGTGACCTGCATAGGTCGGTTATTCCTTACTAACTTTATAGCTATTAGTTGACATGCGAGGTGCATTGTGCCACTCTGGATGGAATCTACCTTGTAGCCTCTTGTTCCCTTCTCAAAATCACCATATATATCCTTGATCTTCTGTGCAAGTGCGTGATCTATGGATTTTCCTAGATAAAAGTCCCGCGGGTTGGGTCCTTGCATACTCAGTCCTGTGATCCTCTAGATCAGCGTTGGGTCAACTATGATGCAGAGGACTAGCCATAAGTAGCCTCCATGGTAACATGATAGTAGTATATTGAAACATGCATTGACTTCTTGGTGTCGTCTGAAGTGTAGGATCTTCATAACATTCAACGGGGTGGATTGTGTGAGGTTCATCGTCCATGATTGAGGGATGATCTTCAAGTTATTTCCTTTAGTTCCGGTTAGGTACTTGTATGGGGTGAGCATACCATAGATATTTCTATCTCTGAGGTTGAAGTCGCTGAACTTCAATGTTGTGATCTTATCCTGCTCTGTCTGAACTACGTGTATCCCCTTCGAGAGGTATGCAATGACCATAGTGTACTCGAAGTCTCTTGGCACAATATCGTGATTCATCGCACCAACCAAAGGCGGGATGTAATTGGGAAGTATGGATGGAATCAACTTCATGTTTTCTAGGTCGTCTGTATTCTTGGTTCTCTTCTCTATTAATGGTCGGGATGGGCCCGATCTGCTAGAAGTCGATGGAGAGGCTTGCATTCCTCTCGTCGATGATGCTTGTACACCTGTAGACATTGACATGACTCTTTCAATCATGAGATCGATCAGAACTTATTCAACAACTCTCTCTGTTATGCTAAACTTGTTCGACATACACGCTCGGGGTTGTAAATATTCGGGTTCGAGGAGTAACTTAGACATTGCAATAAGATAGAAGGAAATATTGCAATGATCACTGTGTAAAATCAACAAGTCTGCGGGCTCAAATTCGCAATTATCAAAAGTGTTCTTGATGCACAGTGCAACGGGATAAATAGATAACTTGGCAACAGATTACTTGCAACGATCGAGAGGCCTTCATTAACTTTGTTATGTTCGTTACGGCATGGTCCAATGTTCTGGTGGCGAACCATAAATGCATTTCTACCCATTCGGAGGGTCAACTGAATGATTATATTATTCTCAATGACTATATTTCTTTGCCATGGTGAAGTGCCATGTGATGCTACTTTGTTATCCGGACGAAGCTCCAATTTTGCAAATTTTCCTTCTGTGAAGTTCCCTCTGGAACCTTCTGTAACTTGTTGATCTTAGCTCTCTTCTTACTTAGTTTTCTATCTTTCTTTCCAGTGAGCTTCATCTCGGTATGCCTTTTTCCATTCTGATCTTATCTTCTTTCGACATAGTTACTTTGTGCTGTTGAGATTCTTTCCTAAGAGTCAAGGGTGATACTTCTTCTTTATCTGGAATAGGCACTTCTATCTTCTGTGGGTATTCTAGTGTTCTTGCAACTTAGACATCTAGGTCTCTGGTGTTAGATAGCATCAATATGTTCTTTGGTTCTTCAATTAAGTGTGTGATCATTCTAGTCATGAAATCTTTTAACTCTTGTTTCTTATGCTCTAAAAGTTATTTTTCTTCCTTCCTTCTGGCCTGATTTATTTCAATCCAAGGTTTTCCTAGTAACATGGTAAATGGGGCACTATTCTCAATAAATTTAATAATCTCAAAATCTTCCTCTGTCGAAGTTCCATTGGCATTCATAGAAATCCGGGTGAGCTTTCCACATAGGTTTATCATCTTTCCTTTGAATATTCCTATTCCTCCTAATGAAGGAATCATACCAGGCCTTCCTATAACTTCCCAAGTTCTTTCTATCATGACATTCACCTGTGTTTCCTCATCTAGAACATAGTCGATGTCGAAGTATCCTATTCTTACTTCAAGGTATTGTTTTTCTTTGAAGATCTCTGATAATCTGACATGTCGATGGTCATTCAGGGTTTCTTTCATCTGTAGTAATACTTTCTCAGATTCTTTCTGGGGTTCTGCCATAATCATATTTTCTGGATCTGCGTTATGATTTTCTTGTCTCATGTTCATTTCTTCAAGCTTAGCAATCATTCTAGGGAAATCCAATACTTCTTGGTCCATAGCTTTGCAACAAAGACAACTAGGTCTTCTCCCAGGGCATTCCTTAGCAAGATGTCCTGGTCTTCTGCAACTGTAATAGAGGTTTAATCCTCTCTTTCTTTTAAATGATTCCCAACTCTTTCTATACTGCATGCTAGGGTCATAGTAGCTAACCTACAAATATTTATTTCTAGGATCCTGCATCCACTAGTTAGTCCAAACATTCTTTCTATGCATAGGTATAACATATTTTTCACTATTCTTATCAGATCTACGCATATCAAACCTTCTTTCATCTATTAGTGCCCTAGTTTTCAACCTAGGACATAATCTATCAAACATACCTAGATCCATGCTTTAGAAACAAAAATTTCCACTTATCTTACTTATACAGAGCACAAAGCTTTCAAATCTAGAACTTTTCACTATTCTTACCTTTATCAGAGTAGATCTTACCTCTTTTAATAAATCATTCTTACTTTTATCGTTCTCAGAGCACAAAGATTTCACAATTTCAGGTCGGATCTTTGCAGAAAGCTTCTTCTTCCTTAGTTCCCAACAATCATAGTTTTAGTCCCGACAATAGAACCATTTGTTGGCACCAGGGCAGACTCGGGGTTCAACGCTACAACAACGTACCAAAAAAACCCTAACTACCATCCCTTTCGGCAACACTTGCGAAGCAGATGAAGTCTCACCTGAGGTAGAACCAGGGGTGGTTGCAGGACTCATGTGTCTGCAAAATTAGCTGGGACACATATCTGTGATTTTAATACCTAATAGAGCACTTATTAGTTATATCTATCTATATTTAGATATTAGTTACAGCGCAGTTAAACCCTAATCACAGTACAACGCAGTGGTCAACTAGATTTGGCATCTGGAAATACTTAGCATGACATAACAGATTAGATCTAGCAGATTCAAGGATTAAGCACATTCATATAGGTCAGATCTAACATCCATATACATCATTAGCACAAATAATAAACATATCTATCTATCTATATCAAAGAAATTAGCAAGTAGAAACACATCAACACATTTCACAAAGCAGAGAAACACAACATATATGTGGTTCACCCCCACCCTGTGGCTATGTTCACCAACTCTTCTTCTTTATTAGCTTCTTCAATAAGTTACATGCACAGAGCCTCAAAAACCCTACTTTGCATAGGACAAGAGATCTGCATAGCTTGCTAGATCCTCCTTCCCTAAGTAGATCTAAGCACATAGCCTTCCATAGCCTCTTACACTGACTTGCACTTAGCTCTGCAAGTCTCACACAGTATGCACAAAGCACTTACAATCTTGATCACATAGATCTATCTTTAGAACTTAGTTATTCCTTATGACTACTCTCATTACATCACCTAGTATTCTATATATACTTTACAAAATAGGCCTAAACATGGGTAAACCCATGGGCTGACATCCCATACCCGTTACATAATCCCAAATCCCAAAAAGGGCCCAAAAAGGGGCCGATATCCTGTGATATCTTCTTCGTCTTATGCTCCTCCTTCGACAGGGTGTCGAAGTCCCAAAATTGGTCAAACTTGACCAAGGATCTCCCAAAACTTGGTCAAGTACCAACAACTCTCTTTTTCCTAAGGTTTTGATCTTCTTTTCATGTCCTCAAATCCTCGCATCTCTAGGAGAATAAGAGGATTGTCTCATGAAACCACTCCTATCGTTGAAATAGGAAGAAGGACATCTATTCTGTCAACCCAACAATATACTCTAAGGATAACTTTGTCTGATTCAGCTAGTTCACCTTTCTCACCCACACCCATCATTTACAACATGGAATTTACTTGTCCTTTACCAATATTTAAATAGAATCTACCTAGGTTTTCCAGAAATAATACCTTCACTACAAAAGAACACTTGGTATCATTCTCAAATGCCTGTCACAATATAAAATCTAATGATACTGATACTTTCATGTGCCTATTTGTCAACTCTCTCGAAGGGAATGCAACAACAGATTTTTTCAATCTCCCTCCCAAAATCCTTTCCACTTGGGAAGAGTCAGTTTACTGGTTTAAGTCCACTTATGGGTAGTCTAAGAGCCCAGCTAAACAATTGCGGGAATACAATAACATTGTGTACAAGGACGGTGAGACTATTAAGTCTTTCAACATTCATTTCAACAAGTTTTATAATCAAATTCCCAAACTTATTCACCCCCAGAACCAAGAAGATTTTATGCATTACTATAATGCTCTACCTTCCCCTTATCGGCATAGGATTGAATAAAATGATATTGATAACCTTCGTTCCACCTTGCATACTTGTCTAGAATATGAAGAACAACTAGAAAGAATAGGTCTCCCCAAAGGGGAATCAGTTAAACAAATAGACATGTCTACCCTCCTACAACTTGTATAGGATATGAACAATTCGATGATAGCATACGAGCGAAAGGGGAATGTCCCTTTGCTTACTCATGGAGTATAATCTTCTTCTTCACCAACTTTTGGGAATACCAATGAAAACAAATTTCATCGCAAATCCATCATGTCTCGAAGTCGGTGTAACTTTTGCGAGGAAAATCACGAGGAAAGTACTCATGAGGTAAAGAAGAGTGTCAAAGATAAAATATTTGGTAAAAATCATGAAACCACCATTGTTTTTCTAGATTGGGTAGAACCAAAATATGTTATGATCATAAACACTAGGAATAAATCCTATGATTCAAAAGGAAAATTTGATCCCCCTCGTACTTCTTCTAGTCCAAGCTCATCTTCACAAGCTGCCATTGTACGGGCTACCAAGGATCCTGACAGTCAAGGAGTTCCCTCCCCTCTTCCCTCTTCCAAGTATAACATTCTCAACCAATTGTCTAATATCAAGGCCGATGCTACTCTTCTAGACATGGTTTTCATCCCTAAAAAGAAAAAGCATCTCAAAAATTTTATGGAAGGAAAATATTCCACCATAGCCAATCTTTTTGAAGAGGATAAAGAAGAGGATTCTATTGTAAATAAAGTAGGTGTAAATAACTTTATACAACCTGTAAAAAACCCTCCATTTTTCATTTCTGTAAAAATTATGGATAAAATAGCCCATTAATGCCTAATTGTGACAGTTTGGGCCCAAGCATAATGTCGAAAATTATTATGGAAGAGCTAGTCTTATCATGTACTAATGAAGATTCTAGAAGCATTCTCTCATATAAAAATCTACAACAGTTGACTATAGGTGAAATCAAATATGTGAATTTGGTTTTGTGTGCACATCTTGAAATAAGGACAACCCTCAACATCCAGGTAATTGACATGCCAGTAAGTAACTATTCTATCATCTTAGGAAGAGACTGGCAAGCCTTGATAGGTGGATATCTTTCTCTTGATGGAACACACTTATCCGTTCCTTGGAATGGAAATAATATCATAGTCCTGAGGGAAGGAAGAATATCACCATACATAGAGAGTATTCCACATCCTAACGTAAACTATATCGAGGAAGACTTAGGAGTGTACTCCATCTTTGCAGATCAACGTGACACTACCCCATAACAAATTGACATGGAGGATGGTATGTGGCACGTGCACTTTTATGGCTCACGCACCAACGAAGGTAATGGAGCTGGCATTCTCTTATACTCACCTATAGGTAAAATTCACAACTTTTCTTATAGGCTAGAATTTTCTTGCACAAATAATGTTACCGAATTTGAAGCATTATTGCTAGGATTTGAAAATGCTTATAATTTAGGTTGTGGACACCTTACAATTTTTGGGGAATCTGAAATTGTTGTGAAACTTGTACGTAAAATATACTCTCCTAACAATAAGTTGATGAAATGCTACACCCAAGTTGTTTGGATGCTTATCTCAAACTTATTATCATTTAACATCACTCATGTTAAGGGAACATAATTCAATGGCCTACATGTTAGTTGTGTTTGCAACATCTCCTACTCTACAATTTCTGCCTCAAAGACCCGATTGTAATTTTCAATCTTTATATCATCCTCATATTCATGACAATGTAGAGTCATGGCAGGTCTTCCCTAGAGATGAAGGAATATTTTCTTTCATACAAATGAACCATTTAAGCCCAAAGAGATTATGTCCATGGAAAACAAAAAAATTCCGAAAGGATTGACTCCTCTAGAAAGTTCATTTTCATTGAGTGATGTAGACAATAAAGAAACGCTTAAAGAAGAGGAGTCAAAAAGGAAAGTGGGTGAAACCATTTCCTTAAACATTGGAACACCCTATTCCCCCAAGAATGTTAAGATATGTTCCCAATGTACTGATGCAGAAAATCTGAAATTCACTAATTTACTTCGTGAATTTCAAGATGTTTTTTCTTGGTCGTATGAGGATCTTTGTGGTTTTGATCATTCTCTCATGCAACATGCCATTCCTATTAAGGAAGGGATAAAACCAGTTAGGAAAAAACAAAGACCCATTAACCCCACACTTGAAGCTACTATTAGGAAGGAATTGGAAAACCTTTTGAAAGTTGGTATAATTTTCTCAGTTAAGTATTCAAAGTGGGTTTCTAATTTGGTCTCCGTTCAGAAAAAAACTGGTCTGATCTGACCGTGTGTTGATTTTAGTGCATTGAATAGAGTCAGCATAAAATACCATTTTCCTCTCCCTAACATGGAAATGATTTTATAGCAAGTTGTAGTGTCACAAATGATGACCTTACTTGATGGTTTCTCTGGTTATAAGCAGATCAAGGTAAAAAGGATTGATAGGTACAAAACCATTTTCACTACATTTTGGGGCACATTTTCTTATGAATGCATGCCTTTTGGCTTATCTAATGCAGGTGCCACTTTCCAAAGAGATATGCATATAGATTTTGACGGTCTAATCGGTAGGATTATCCAGGTTTATCTCAATGACTTGATTGTTTATTCAAAAAATCGGTTGGATCATTTTGGTCATCTAAGAAAATTTCTCATGCAGTGCAGAAAGTTGGGTATTTCTTTAAATACTTCTAAATATATATTTGGAATTACCAAGGGAAAGATCCTTGGGCATATTTATTATGATTTAGGAATAAGCATAGACCCTGAAAGGATTGATTCTATTCTTAGCCTTCCTGCCCCCACTTCCAAAAAAGAGGTTCAAGCCTTTATGGGCATTATCGACTTTGTCTGTAGATTTGTTCTTGATTTTTATTTAATGGTCAAACCAATTCATAATATTCTAAAGAAATATTTCTCCTTTTCTTGGACTGAAGACATCGAAAATTATTTCATAAGGATTAAGAAATCAATGAGTTCTGCACCGGTTTTGGCGAAATCAGACTTTGAGAAAGATTTTATCATATACACTAATGCCACTGAGGAAGAAGTTTCTACTATTCTCTTACAATGTGATGACCTAGAAATAATGAAAAACTAATAGCTTGCATGAGTCAAATCTTATTAGATGATGAATTCAAGTATTCTTATATCGAAAAACATTCTTTTTCTCTGGTTAAAGTTGTGGAGAAATTTCGCCACTTTATTCTAGGCAAGCACACACAAGTAAAAGTCCCTTTGTCTCTTGTCAAGTTTTTGATTTTGCAGACTTACCTTTCAGGGAAGCTTTCACATTGGCTTGCCAAGATCCATGATCATGATTTAACCATCATGACTTCAAAAAAAATTAAGGGACAAGACTTATCCCTTCACTTGGCTCAACATGTTGAAGCAAGTGAAGAAATTGACGAACAAGATAATCCTCTTTCAACACTATTTTACATTGAGAGTCAAACCCTTCCCATAGTTGAACATCCCTGATATAAAAATCTGGTGTATTACTTGCAATATAAGAAATGCCCACATGATTTAGATACTCATCAAAGGAGAAGGCTCTGTTTCGAATCTTCCAGATATATTATTTTAGGAGACTTTTTGTTCAGAAGATTTGTCAATGGTATATTACTTCGATGTGTAAATAATGAGGAAGCACATAAATTGTTACAGGAAACTCATGGATCTTCAAATTCTATTATTCATGTAGGTGGTCACTTTTCTGTGAAAAAAACTACTTTTAAAATCATCAAAAAAGGTTATTATTGGCCCTCAATTTTTCGAGATTCTTATAAATTTTCAAGATCTTGTGACAAGTTCCAAAAATTCGTTGGGACAAAACATCTTTCTACCATTCCTTTGCAACTTGTCCTCCCTGATTTTCCTTTTTTGAAATTGGGTCTAGACTTTATCGGTCCTATTAACCCTCCATCTTCAATAGGGCATGTTTTTATCTTGACAACCACAAATTATTTCACTAAATGGACTAAAGTTGTTCCACTTAAACACTCACAAGATGAACATGTTATTTCTTTCCTTGAAACTAATGTTTTCTCTAGATTTGGAATTCGTTTAGAAATTATTACAGACAACGGTCCCGCTTTCATTTCCGCTAAGTTGAGTCAATTTCTAGCTAAGATGGGAGCCAAACATTTCACCTCATGTAATAAAAATATCATTAGGATCATCAAGAGGCTTATTGAAGATAAGCCTCGTCAATGACACACCCTCCTCATTTACGCCCTTTGGGAAGATTGCACTACTACCAAGGTAAGCACATGTTGCACTCCCTTTCAACTTTTTATGGTCAAGAAGCTCTTTTTCCTATTGAACTGGACTTTCTTCTCTACAGATGATGCTACAAATCAATAAATTAAATTCTTCTAATGTCCCTCAAAGGATAAATGCATTGTTAGCTTTAGATGAACAAAGAATGTTTTCCTTGGAAAACATAAAGAAACGACAACAAACGGTGAAGAAATATTTCAACAAAAGTGCAAAAGCTGTCAATTTTAGAGTAAATAGGAAAGTATTTCTTTGGGATCCATCCCATGCTGATAGAGGAAGACATTCAAAGTTTCAAAAATTATGACTGAGTCCTTTTAAAATCTCTTTTGTCCTGGGCGCAAATTCTTATCTTCTAAAAGACTTGGAAGAGAGATTATTTTCCTATAGTACCAACGGTTCCCACCTGAAACACTATGTGGAACCAATTTGAAGGTTGAACACTGCATCAAAGTCATTGTCGTATTATATTTTCTGTTTCACTGCTTTGATTTTGCCTTGATGTTTTTCTTTTTCTGTTTCTTTGTTTCCACTGTTTTTCTTTTATTGTTTGACTTTTTGTTTATCTGAAATACAAATTTGGATCAGTTTCGCCACAACGATGCTATTCTATAAGTATTTTTGATCAATAACAATCAAGTTGCACAATTTTCATGATGTCCCCCTTATAGAAATCACTAAAATTGTTTTCTTCTTCCAGTACTATGACCAATCAAATTTTATGCATACAAGAACAAACGCCTCATACCTAACACTTTTCATGAGCTATTTCCAAAGTCCGAGTTCATTTTGTCCCTTAAACGACCTCACTCCCCCTGTTGCATAATCATTTTGGTAAATAATTCTTTGATATACAGTTCACTTGGTCTACAAAACCAGACATTCTAAGTTCTTAATCTGTTGGAAACAGATTTTCCCATGGAGTCGCCAGTTTGTTGATGCTTAAAAACACAACGTTGAATATTATGCTCGAAAATGATTTCCAAGCTTTATTATTTATCTATATTAATAATATACTAGTAGGTGGTACCCCCATTGTTATACTCATGGAAATATGGTGGATAAAAAATGCTTATATTTTTATTATCTATGTGATGGTAGCAACACAGTTCTCTACAGTTCATTTGCTTCAAATCATGGTTAAAATGTTCCGGTAATATGTGGTGGTTGGATGATTAAAACATGGAGCTGAGTGAATTGGATGATCTCTCATAAAATATGATAATGCAACCCTTTTGAATGAAAGAATTATACTCCAAGTTTTGATGTTGTGTATTGTTCATGACAAAGGTTGGGGGGTCTTGACCCTTGCTACTATGGCTATGCACATTGTTTGGTAGTATTGACCCTTACTACTATGGTTATAAACATTGTTTGGTGGTATTTACCCTTGCTACTATGGTTATGCACATTGTTTGAGTTTCATAGTGGGTTGTGTTCCTAGCACAATGAATTGTGAAGGAATTTGATATTGGCAAGGGGTGTCGCAGTTTGCAAAATTAATATGGAAATTTTGGGTCTTTTTTGGTTGATTAATGGTTTGAATGTAGTGCTATGGTGAGTTGGATATTTTTAATGGCTCATACTAAAAATGGAATGAATATTTGAGTGGAGAAACGACGTGCAGTAAATTCACGTCACTCAAACTCCCCTCGAGCCCGTCATGCTAGTCATTCTTGCATTTTTTGGCTCTAGTAGTTACTGTTGCTCCGTCTTTCCCGGTCGTGGAGGAAGTATACAGTCTTGGATTTTTTATCCTCACACAAACTTTTACAGGTATGGGTTTTCTTACTTTTCCATCCATGAGAGTTAATCTACCTTTGAATCAAATTTTCTCTCCGGTTTCTCCTATTCTGTGTGATTCTCAAGCTGTTATGATGTTTTGGAACTGTGTGTTATGGTTGCATCTTTTATTTTCTGTGGTGGTCGTTATGGGACTGTTGGATATTAAATATTGGTCGCGTTGTCCTTGCTATGTGTAATCGTTTGAAGGGAATTGTTAAGTAAAGGTTGTAGTGAAGCCAACTTTGCAATGGTTTTTTTTTTGAGTTTATTCCCTCTATTGAAGTTGGTTATCGCAGTCTGCCTAAACTCTGGGCTTTGCGAATACCCCACCTATATATTGACATTACTTGTCTCCGTGACTAAGTATTTCCATGCCATGTTTGACTCTGTGGTTTTTTATGTGAACTATGATGGAAGGTTGGAGCATTTCATGCCTTGTCTTGGAAAAACCCTCAGTTGTTGGTTTTCTTTCTATGACCTCATCGTCACCATTTACTAGTAAATGTTATACAATATGAAGACAATACTACACAAAAGTTAATGAAAGAACTATTCACACTTTTTGGTTGGGCATGGGTTTATATTTGGTTGCTTGTTATGCAGTGTTGTTAAAAAGGCTCGACTTCAATTGTTTTCCTTTTAGCAGTTGTTGTTTGTTGTTGGAGACCCATACAACCAAGAGAAATATTACATGTTATTGTTCCCATGGTAAATTATGATAGGGAACCTACAGAATGAGATGTACGTGCCACTCATCTTCCAAACTCTCTGGTCGAATCGCTTGTTCTTATCTTCCACTTGCTATCTTAAACCATGAACATTACTTTGAGATCGTATTTACTCCAGTTTGAAGTTGATGGGAGAATTGTGCTTGCCCGGTTACTTGGGCACGATCGTATTTGGTCCCTTGTTTGGTAATTCTAGAAGAGATGTGTACTCACCCTTTCATTTGAAGCTTGTGTTCAAAATATTGAATGTTTTTTGGTTCAATCATTATGTTGATTGTATAGAAGGGACACCTGCGTTCGAAATGTTTGAAGCCCAAATAAGAGTGATAATGTCCAAAATGGTTACATTGAAGAGTGATTAAATAAATCATGGATATGGTTGTTGTAAACACTATGCGTGTCCATGTTGGTTTTAAAGGAGTAGTATTGGAGTAAAATTGTTATGGTCATGG